>NMRA01000226.1:324445-349460 GCA_002633005.1 Phoronis australis | reverse complement strand
AAAATCAACAACCACTAACTACAAACTATAAATACACTACATATGCAAACGAATCACGATATATTACTAATAAAACAAAATAATGAAGACTTTTCGAGCAAGCCATAGCACATTCAGTTACAAGGAAAAAATGGCGGCGTTCAGGACACGTTCCTGAACTGATGAGCCGGAAATGTGGGTACGGAAATAACCGATGACAACCGGTAATCATACGCTCAGAGAGAAGGGTCAAATACTGTTAAAAAATCGCTTTTGGCAAGAAAGGCGAAAAGAATATAAAGAAAGGGTGTCGAAAATAAAATTTATGTAGTAAGTATTTTCGGATACTGGAACCACATGGGCAGTTTGCAAGAAGGACTTTAAGGTTATGTAGGACCTTCTCGACAAGTTTAGTACATTTAGTCAAATATCTGCACAACTATACAATGCAACCCAGCAAAAGTTTTGTATTTTATGAAAGTAGAAATTCAGTAAAATTTGATTTTTGACTTGATATCAGTTTGCCATTTATTTGGTCACGTGACCTTGCTTTTTAAGGAAAATTTAGAAAAAAGAAAAGTATGTTCGTGGCAAAATAATAAGATCATTAACAGAATCACATTCGCATCAATGGTCATGGCAAAATAACAAGATTATTAACAGAACCACATTTCGCCTTATATGAATGTTCATGGCAAATAACAAGATCATTAACAGAACCACACTTCGCATTATATGAATGTTCATGGAAAAATCTCAAAACGCTGTAAAAAGTTACAACTTTCTAAATTCAACGTTTCGTTTTCGCCTTCTGCAACTTCAAATGTTTCACAAAATCACCAAATAAGTCATAGCACCTCATGCAAATGAGAAAATAAAAAAATAATTCCTAATATCGCTTTGCAGAACAGTGTGTAAAGTATAGTATCTGAAAATTTCATGTGAACCCGATCAGTCATTTCTGAAATACGATGTTCCGAAGTTGGCCAAAATTGGAATTTTTATGTGGTCCTATACACTGTATTATGAAAGCGAGCCTCTTTTTAGGTTTTAAAAACGATACATTTTGCGCTCAAATACAGCACAAAGCTGGATTTTTTTGCTTGCCACGTTATATTCATGTCTCAAATGCATTGTTTTTAAAACTTAAAAAGAGGCTCACTACTAAAGTGGCAACTGCATGAATGAGGTCTACAACCTTAAGACATAAATTTCACAATAACACCCAAATTAATCCAATCAATAGAACAATAATACATTAGAAAGCGATTACAAAAGTATTCACTAGTTGCATGAATTCGTCATCATGCTTGAAAGCGAAATGTTGCGTCCAAACTACAATGGTTCGTTTTGGATAACGCGCTCTTTCACGTTTGCGTTCTTAGAATTAATTCTAAAACGAGGCAATGCGTCCTAAACAACAATGCACAACAATCGTTTTTTGCAGCACCACCAAAGTGTGCAAGTAGTGAATTGCCTTGCAATATAAGATGCCACGCACTGACGTGCAAACGCTCCGCTATCGCAGCCTGCTCAAAAGTGTGGCGTCGCGGAATGTTATAACGTAACAGACACGAAAAGAAGACATTTTCCTTCTAGAACTACACCTATGCGTGCAGTTAGGTTTGCGAAATATCTCTAATAAGCTTAGACATT
The DNA here is from genome assembly GCA_002633005.1 of Phoronis australis. NCBI lineage: Eukaryota > Metazoa > Phoronida > Phoronidae > Phoronis > Phoronis australis. The sequence goes on along the minus strand of NMRA01000226.1, from coordinate 347,825 downwards.
TTGTTTGCATCAAATCGACATCGTACAGTGTGAGTGTCGGCAAGTCAAGAGGAGTTGGCTTTAATGCTTTATTAAGATACTTGAAGAATTCCACTGTTATATTCTTAGAAGTCTTCTCTGTTTCGGTTCTAAAAAAAGAAACAAAACTACATAGTGAAAACTTCACAATTTAGACAAAAATGCAAATACAAAAATACCATAATAGGAAATGAAATCACCTCAATATTGCAGCTCTCATCCTCTCCAAATGTACATGTACATTGCATACACAAGTGTGTAGAAAACAAGTCAGCACACACACAAGTAACGCTAGGACCTCGCTTAAAAGCAAGACTTCGCGAGATTACATGAGATATTGCCGGGCATTTTAAATGAAAGCACGTGATTTTGGCTAGGTTTTAGCTAGGTCCTAGCGTAGGTCCTAGCGTCTACTGAACGCACGCCAGTTCACACACAAATGTGAGTCATGTGATATGCAAATCTCATTCAGCCGATAAACAGCTATGAATACAGATGTGGACATGAGGCTCCCTGAGCTAAAAAATGTAAAATATCTTACATACAGTTTTTAGTTCTCATCCCCGACGAGTATCATTCCAATTTCAGTCAAATTTGATAAATTTCAGTTTTGCAGATTTTTTTTCAATTACACGCTTCTTCGTCGATTAATTAGACCTTGTTAATTCATGTAATTGGTGTCGGCTTATGCGATCCAATCAATTAATCCTCTGTCATCGAATGAGTGTTGTAATCAATTACTTACCGTTTCATTGAATCAACATGACGTGCAATGGCGAATCTTCTACCCGTCGCATGTGGCACTACAATTGACCTATCGCAAGCTCCGCCCCTTGCGTAATGTCGACAAACAAACAATAACTTTTACCCGGCAACAAGTTGTTTGTCGGGTTAAACAGCGGCTTGGAAATGAAGGTGTGTCAAGAATGCTGCGTTTTGATTGGTTAGTTAAGCAGTCACTCATAATCCTGGCGATAGGTCAACTGACACACTCCTCCGTTTCCAAGCCGCCATTTTACCCGACAAACAGCACGTTGCCGGGTAAAAGTTATTGTTTGTTAGTCGACATTACGCAAGGGGGCGGACCTTGTGATAAGTTAATTCACTAGGCACATCTGGGCGCAGGGTCTTATCTCCGAACTCGGATTCGACTCCAACACGAAACCAGTCACGTCGCATGATTTGAATACAAACTTAGGTTCACTTGAAACATCCCATGCCATTGATCAATTTTGAGTAGAGTTTCGAGTGCAGATATTCAACATCCCGAGCGCGGGGATGCGTCTTATGAAAATTGGCTTAACCTCTGAGTCAAAAACTATCAATTTCACTCCGACTTCACAAGTACTAGTTTTTGACATTTAATTGTCAGCACATCTCAATATTGAAATCATTTATGAAAACTGAGTAACTAACAACTATGTGTCTATTTTCAGTGGCGGACCCGGCTACGGGGGGAGTTCAGGGAAACCCCCTCCCCACCTCTCCCCTCTCGGCGCCACGCCCCTCGGATTCGACCTTTGCGGGAATCCTAACCCCCCCCTTACTGAAAACGTAGATCCGCCACTGATTTTTGAGACCACGCCCGTTGAGGTGAGATAAAATCGTTCTCAAAAACTATTGTTCAGTGGAACACAAGAAGACACCAATTTCATAGAACAAATCCCAGAAGACCAATTGAGTTGTAAAACTGAATCAACAAGGAGTCGTGAGCTAACACCTGACCTCCCATGTTAGCGTTTTTGATTGGTCGGCGCAGTAATGACGTGTTTAACGGTGTGTTCCTGTCCAAAATGGGAAGATATGGCCATGCACCTCTTTACAACAGTATCTAAAAGTCATGTTGTTATGTTTACAATACTTTTATGTCTTATGTAAATAGTGAGATGTTCGCAAAAAAGCTCTGATAATTATTATTTCTAACTTAATTTTCAGGCTTTATTAATGAGCATAAATTGTAACTTAGTGAAGATGAAATAAAAAGCTTCACATGTGTCATAATGATTTTTCTAGACCTTCAAAACATACAGTTTATTTGTCATGTTTGCCTGCAAATTGATAAAGTTATACCGATATTGGAATTTTTCGGTAATGGCGGAAGCTAATTAGCATACTTGGGAAATTTAATGACGTTCATTAATATGTTCTCAAAATTAAGTGATCTAAACACACTTATACTATGTTTTTGTAGCACAAATTTCCTCATTATTCGTCACATATTGTACTCCTGGTCCCACGAATGTTTAATCTTATCTTGTTGGTTTGGCGGCCATTTTGTTTATGCAAATTAGATGGTCAAAAACTCAAAATCCAGCTTGGGAACAGGCATAATCGAAATCAGCACACCATAATTATGCTAAAAAGATAGGTTTTCCACTTTTACTAAAAAATGCCTCTAACATGCACATCTTCCAGAAATGCGTCTAGACTACTACAACTTAACTTCTCCACACGGAGCGACCCTTAAAGTCCTTCTCTCAAACTGCCCATGTGATTCCAGTATCCGAAAATACTTACTACATAAATTCTTATTTTCGACACCCTTTCTTTATATTCGTTTCGCCTTTCTTACCAAAAGCGATTTTTTAACAGTATTTGACCCTTCTCTGTGAGCGTATGATTACCGGCTGTCATCGGTTATTTCTGTACCCACATTTCCGGCTCATAAGTTCAGGAACTTGTCCTGAATGCCGCCATTTTTTCCTTGTAACTGAATGTGCTATCGCTTGCTCGAAAAGTCTTCATTATTTTGTTTTATTAGTAATATCTCATGATTCGTTTGCATATGTAGTGTATTTATAGTTTGTAGTTAGTGGTCGTTGATTTTTTTGGAATGTTACGCGTACTTAGTATGTTAAAATAGCATTGGTGTTTAGTTCTTTACGTAGGCCGGTCGAACCTAGGAACCAATATGGGTCGAACCAATTTTTTTTCGGTTTTATTTTTTTTCTCGTTTTGAAAAAGTACTTTGCTATCATCGGAAAGGTAGTACATTCTACTCAGTAAAAATCGAAAAAGTATCAAAATCGGGGCAAGCAGTGTAAATTTATTGCAAGTTTTGTGGCGAAATTTCGGGGTCACTTTGTTCAGTTTGGATCGCGTCGGCCATATTGGAGGACAGCGGGATAAGTTACGAGTTTAAAACTTTGTGTAAATTGTTTTCGCCAACAAATTACGGTGAAATTTAGTTAGACATATCTTTACTTACTATTCTGCACGATTTAACAGTGGTCACCAAATTTCAGCCTCGCAGTTGTTACTCATAAAGTGATAAATGTGCTCACAATTCCCGTTGGACTTCGTCTCATTTCTGGCAGCACAGACAACATGGCGACTTTTGCTGAACTGAAAGGCATGTTCAACCGGCTACTTTGTAATTTGTCAAGATTTAACGTTGATACATTTTGACAAACGTTGCTACAAAAAAGAAACTTTGTTCAGTTTTCGTGTTTTTTTGTGCCCGTAATTTCATGCAAGTGTCTGAAACTACCCTTGAATATATGCAGCATTTATCATTTGACCATTTTACTTCGACAAAACAGCTTGCAACCGCATGCATTTACCGTTCGCCAGTGTCTGATCTCGATCCGCATCGGGTCCGATAGGCTGCAGTCCCGAGTCTGGCAAAATAATTTCTGTCAAACTTTATTCGCCACATTTCTTCAGCAAATTCGATAAAATTGTCCGTAGTTTGATTTTATTAAAATTAAGGCGCGCTGTCGATTATTTTATCCCCGTGTTCTGGCTGGTAACAGTACAGGCACTGCTCCAGTCGCACTGATGGCGTTTTCTCGGCCTGGGTTCCTGAATGAATTGTACTTCCGGGTTCGCGGCAAGTTCAAAATGGCGGTGGTTCTTCGGGTGCGAATCGTGAGTGGCGCGTTCATTTAAACTTTTTTTCGAGTACGGATTGTGTATTAGTTATGGGGTAGGTACTTCTTGGATCCTTATAACATCATCTAACCATGTAATAAGGGTAATTGACAACGCGTGAGAGAAGGATTTTAAAGCGCGACGTTAGCGAGTAATTGGCGACGGAAAGTCTTCGCTTATGGTCATGAAACGAAAACGTTTACCAAAATTCAACAGTCCAGTCTTGCTACCGACTAATCATTTCAGTGACGGTCATTTTTGTGATGTGTACTCTACTTATTAATTCTCGAGTCTACATTAGTTTATGGCATAAAACTTCGGGAAGAAATTAGCATAACTTTACAAGAATGAACAAAATCGTCACATCACTGGACAGAGTTGTTTGATGCACTGCATCTGAAATGTTCAAAGCTCACTTACGGGTGACTTTCTCTCAGAGAACTTATCAATTATGTCGTCAATGCTACGCTATTTTAATAACGCTTCCTAGCAACTAATTGGGTTTGCAGGGTGATCCGATTGTTGAACCCAGCTTCAGTTGGTTGAAGGATTTCTCGCAACTTGTCAGAGCCATCGTCCCATAAAGGGCAGTGATGAGAACAGAACAAAACGTGTGTTGGGTCCCGTGCGTTCAATGTCGTTTCAAACTAAAGCACATTGATTTCGTCTACAGATAAATATACCCATCATGTGTATTTATGGCAATCTTTTTACGAAAAATACGTGATTAGAGACGTTGCCGTACGCCTTTATACCTTTGGCAAGTCCCAATGTGCAAAAAATGTAAACAGCAACTGTTGTATGAGTTAATTCAAAGTTTACGGGCGCTAATGTTTCACTCAAAACAATACAATTACTGTGATCTGCAATGCTGGCGCAAAGGAAAACATTTCGTGATATCTTATCCAGTTTTTATTTTCCAATTTCAGAAAAGAATGCGGATTTCAAAAGGTTTAATTTTTATAAAGATGTGTACCTTTTGGGCTTTTTCGAAATGTTACGGAAACGACGTCCATGGGGGGCGCTTTTCCCGAAATATTAAGTCACTAGCTGACTTGCGTTTTTCACGTCGAGATATCTGGTTCTAGGGGCCAGAAACAGGCTATAGGGCAATAGAGCTAACGTCATCTCACTAAAGCAACCAAAATGTGGTGGCAAATGTACGCCGGGGCTCTCGGCGAATTTGCCCATTAGGCAAGCGAGTTTCATTATGTTTTCATGCACCGCCGACTGTACTGGCAAAGAATACATGTATTCGGAAATTTTTGAGATTCAGCACTGGATTTCAGCGGGTTAATTAGTCAAAGGCTTGAAACATAAAAAGCTTTTTTAAAAAATAGCTTTATGTTTAAAACATAGTCCAGTGATTGATTTGGTTCCCAAATGTTTACTTATGTAGAAAGGTTACTCCTCTAATATGCTTCGGCTCTTCATCTCATTTTCTCAAATACAGTATAGAGCACAAGAACAGTTTACTGATCATACATGTTGTGTGTGTTTTACTACGACTAGCTAATGCTTTAAAAACAGACTACCCTCGTTTATACATGTATGCAGCATTTTTACACCCGTAAGGAAATGTACACTACACGCAAATGTACACCAGGGTGTAAGTGAAAATTTACATCGTGTTTATACGGGGACTAAACGAAAAGCAATACTTGCGCTCAAGTCTCTATACCTTTTGCTGCGAAGTCAACACCAGCAAAGAGAAGGTTTTCATTTGTATCCCATGCGTTCGTTCCTTTTTTGCCCAATATACGTGAATGATGTATTAAATTTCAGCAATGAGCAGATTAGCAGTTTGTAGAATCTTTTCCTCAGTCTTGACCATTCTACTGTCCAGTGGTCTTGGATCCCAGCCAATCCTCATGATGGGGTGTAAGGCGGGCTTGGGGCTGATCAACTGTGCCGTACCTAGACAAAAAGACCATTCCGCAACTCAACATATTGTTCATGTATTCATTTACACATCAAAATACATCGAACTGTAATTTTAAGAAAAGTAGTAACTAACTTTATGCCACAAGCGGTGATCTTTAGGTCACATTTAAACATTGATGGTGTGGAAGAATGAGACAGTATAAAGTCAGTAAATAATAACTAGGATTTGATTTCATACCTTGCATTAAGCACATTTAAGCGCCAAACTGTAGTGGGTGCATCATGTGCCCTGGCTCGCCCTTTCCATTGCACAGGACCGTCCGTACATGAGGTTGGTTCGAAATCTTCTATCTCATACATCATCGCACTGATGTGACGACAAGCACCGTCAGAGCTTACAAGGAAAAAAGCAAAACACATAACCAAAAAGTTAATGCTGAGTGTTGCTGTAAAGGCAAGTAAGAGGCACAACCCTTTCAACAATCAATTTTCTAATGAAACACCTTAGTTTTTGCAGAACTAAAATGTTAATCTGATAGTGTAGAGAAGAAGTCCCGGTGGTATTTCACGCACTAATTAACAGATTAATCAAACTCTGGAGTCCATTACACTAGTTTATGATCCTTCCTATCAAGCCTACAATGAAACATTAGTCAAGACACCCTAAACATACATTGATTGATACCATGTATGGATAAATCAGTAGTTACACAAAAAATTTGTTAAACTCACCCTCCTGGACATTCACAACACGCAGCTAAAACAGACACAGGGTCTTTGTTTATAAATAGCCAAGCCTTGTAGAATTCCTTTTTCATGTACATTTTTACTCTCTGGGTGTTGGTTTCACATGAGAAACAAACAAGCCAACAGGAGAGATGTCGCTCACAATGCTGTGCTTGAGCTCCATGACATGACCATCGGCAAAGAGCCTGTAATCTTCAGCACTTTTGTAAGCCCGTAGCTTTTTTTCGTCAAACTTCGCCTTACTATAGAGCAAATAATTGAAAATAGCATACAGTCCTAATTTTGGAATGTCTGTAAAATCATTGTCAAGAGGGGGTCCATAAATGGGTCGTCATTCACATAGCCGATCGAAATTAAAGTTTGCTTCGTTGTTCTTGAGTCGTTGTCCGTAGCAATGTCAGGATCGATCACCAAATCCAATCTATCCACTGCTTCGCACAGACTTCGCCACGTCACATGAGCCACTTTCGCAACTGAGGCACAGTCAATCCACCAAACTAACTCATTTTCCGACAAATAACACAAAAATAACTCTCAAATACTCAATACACAACACTCGATATAAGACAACGCTAGCCGATTTTTGCCCCACTTCCGGTGACGTCAGTCATACTTCGGTACATGCGCATTAAAACTCCCAACTGAACTGCTTGATAACCGAGTTGTTGGTAACCTGGAGGAGTTACGAAAGCACGTGGTTTCCTGTTCTCAATTCAGCTCAGTCACAGCCGATTACTTGATTGGCCATTCTGCGCAAATTTTTCATGAGACCATCACCTGAATGGTAAATTTGGGATTTTCCAGTTGCGGCGGTCTAAAAGCGACACCTATGGAAGTCGCAAGTTAATAATGTTATCGCGTCCGAAATATGTTTCGAGATTTTTGTTTCAACAACCTGATTCTAGTATTCGATTATTTTTGGAGAGTGAATAGTGACACTAATTAATATATTAATGATGTGAACACAAGATGGCATGGCTGGATCCTGTTCATGACACGCTGACTTCTGGAAATTCAGAGTTCAAAGTGAACAGCGAACTTTTGCCAGAGTCAATCGAAAAGCTGAATTGTCGTCGAAGATATAAGTATGCCTGTTGCAGCTCTTAGGGTTGGTGCATATCAACAGCAGCAGCAGCAGCAGCGCATCATTTGCGTACCGTACGCAAAACACTGTATACACTCGTGTGTAAACACCATCATGTAAAACGGTGCTACGTTTAATATATTACGTGTAGGGACTCCCAGTACATGTGTGTTCTCTTTCAAGTAACCCAGAGTATTTTTGTATCGATCAAAGTGTTTCTGTTATATCTATTTAGACCTCAGTATATCAGCGTAGTCACGAATATCTTGAATCTGCATGCAGGTGAACATGTTGTAGGTGATAACGAACCGATCGCCGACTATAATCGATAATCCAACTTCACCCAAAGTAAATGTAATGTCATTTGAAACCCTAAAGTTTCACTATATGCGGACCAGATTAGAAAAACAACATGAACGTTCTCACTTAAAATACAATTTTGAGGAATCAAAAAATTTTATCTAAAACGCTATCAATACTGTCGGAGGTGAGTTCACAGTCTGCATTGACAGAGAATAGGAAACAGTCAGCAATGCCGGAAATAGCACTTTACTGAAATAATTTACCATTTAATTTAGAATAACAATGAACCAATAGAAAATTGCTTTTTCTAATCTCCTTTCGGTGCTCATCCGTTCTTCAAGTGCATGTTTATGTATCCCCTGCTTACACACTTTAATTAGTCGCATTCGACTTTCTTTGATATCGACTACCATTCAAGATAAATCGGGATATATAGTTTATTGGCGTTCACATAAGCAATTTGTTTTGAAACAAAATACAGCACAGACACAGTTTTTGGTTTCGTCCTTCCATTTCAGTGAAAATTCAGTGTTCAATAATCGGCTTTGGCAAAACAGAGCTTGATCGTTTGACTTTTGGTCACTGTCGTTTATTCTTCAATAATCAATCACAGATTGTCTCGTAACTAGTTTTCCCACATCTTAGTCATCTCGGATTACTAAACGCGGAAGTAGCAGCAGCAGCAGCAGCAACAACAACAACAGCAGTAGTAGTAGCAAAACATTTTTTGTAGTCGGTAAAGAACTAACAGTATAAGTTACAATCTTTAAAACCGGACTAATTAATCATAGTTTACGTTAGTGGTACAAATTTACACGACAGTAGAATTAGGGAACAGACACAGATGCAACGGTGATTTTTCGGGATCAGGATTTTTATTTATCGTTTGCTCAGCTTTACAACAACTTTCAGCGGACTCAGGAGATAGTTGGCCAATAACTGTGTAGGATCTTTGTCACGAGACATGATAGTAAAATGTCATTAACAGGTCAAATCAGTAGGATGCTTCATCGAGCAGCACCATGCACCCTTGCGTAATAATACCAATCCTACAAAACCGTAAATGAAAATTGAACCTCAATGTATGAAATTAATTGTTATTTGTCGTCCAGATACGAAAATCCTGTGTACACAGCACAATCGGACCGAGCACTAGACATATTCAAATTCCCACGTATTATAAAATTGTGAAGTCCATTCCTTCGGGAAATTCCCCCGCGGTGCGATGCTGTAGTACAATGGCAACGAAGGAATGGTTTCGTCAGGATCCGTTTAAAATAGATTTTGCCTATTGGAATTTATCTCGCATCCAGATGAGCAACTCGCTTGGTGATATCAATAAGCTAATGAATATCAAAGAACATGAAAACGTGAATCATTTGCCACCCAATTGACTCGTGAGCTGAAATGCTTCGATACCCGGAAATGACGATAGTACACTCAACCACATCACATTATCCCACGATATCAGCAGCTAACTCTGTAGCATATGTCTCTGACCTCAAACAGGGTTAGGTTCACGTTTCGTGGACGAAATACACTTGCGAGTAAAGCTAGTGTGTCCATGTGCATCGTCTGTAATTCATGGCGATATCTCGCGAAGACTTGCGAGCCTTGTCTTTTCCCAGAGTATCTTGCGTCTAAACGGAACGCACCCAAGGGCTATCAAAATAGCCACTCTCTGTCGTTAATCTGCAATGGGATGACCTCATCGCATACCGCCGTGGATGAACAATTAACTTAGTAGGGAGGAAATTTGTCTTGTGTAAAACACAAGGAACAATGCGACGTTGGCATGCGATATGTACGAGTGCTCAAACCAGAGTATTGGCGGTCATATTGGTATTTGGTGATTTGCTCTCGTGTAAGTAGACGTGTGCGCGGTATAATTATTCGTTATAGGATTAGCTTAAGTTCGTTAAAAATTGACGAGATGGGAAAAGAGCAGAGCATCGCGTTTTCCTTGTCTCAGCCCGTTGTCCAGTCGCTGACACGGTTAGAGGAGTGAAGGTAAGCCGGTTTCTCAGGTCCAAGAATAGTTGATCGGAGGACTATATTTAATCAGTTAAGTTACTGAATTTGAAAATAAGTGAATATATTAGGCAACTTTAAAACGTAAAATCGTGTTTGTACATTTTGTTTTTGTGCATCTTCGTTGGGTCCTGTAATTACTACGATAGTAGACAACTGTATATTGATGAGGGCATTCTAAATAGGGTGTGCTCACAAAAATACACAAAAAATTCATCCTTACACTTTTTAGCATGCTTTAAGAAACGAGCAACTTTGATACAAACACGACACGTTTGATCAATTCTCGTTCTAAAAAGGGGTGACGAAACGTGTACTCTGTCGCGCTAGTTAAACTAGTGACGTCATCAACGCGTGAGAAATACAACAGAAAGTGCGTGCACTATACAGGTTCTGTTCACTATGACATTCTCCTTCCGGTATCAGTCTTTGTTTTTCAATGACGGACTTTGCTTTTTGTTTTGCATTTTGCGAAGACATAACTTTTTTATCTTTGTTTAAAGTTGCAGATTTCTGGGTCATCTTCGTAAACAGGCAGAGTATCGCTTTAATTTGCAATGTTTAGTTTTGATTAGATTATCTTGTTGGTAATTACACTTAAAGGCCTAGTATGGTGCCAAAATGACTATTTTTACATCTAAAATACATTTATTGATGTAAAACATCAAAATACTGTGTCATAGCTTATCCCAGTCGTTAATTAAGTAGGCCTTCGACAATACAGTAGCCCCATCATGAACCCCATTTAGCGCCAAAAAAGCTTGAGACGGAGCTTGCACTAATCGAAGTCTATGACATCATCGTTACAACGAATTTAGCTTTCACCGTGTCTCCAGAGTATTGGAATCAGAGATGACTGGCCATTTAATTTGGTGTAAAATACGTGGAAAATCAAGGAAATACATTAATTTTTCATTTCATGCCAGTTAATATTAAAATTAATCAAAATCACTACCTTTAGAATTTTTATTTAATTATTTAGCACACATTCTAATACGAGCCCATATGGGAATCCCCGGGAGTGTGACTGGGGCCGTCGAAACAGCCGGAAAAACAAAACACTTTGTCTAAATTGTTATCAGCAATTTTACAATGTTTATTATAAAGTGTAATTTGTTTGATACAAAAACTTTGAAGTTAGGAACTTTCCATTCATGTGTTTTTGAAGCCGAAGGTGTGAACGTTACGCGATTCCAATACGGACGGCTGTCGAGTGTGTGTCCCGTAAAGGTATAGACGACAATAGGCCGTTTAATTTGGTACAAAATACTTGGAAACGTTACAGCACATATCAGCTTGATCTTTTCATACAATGCAATTATATTCAAATTCATTGTTAACTTTATATTATAAGAAACTCAATTTTCAAAATAAGTCGCCTTGAAATTCTGCAAACCGTAATCGCCGCCATTTTGGTCAAGCTCAAAAAATGAAAGTTTAATAGCGACACAACATTGTTTGTGTCTGTAATAAATTAAAACTACGAAATAAAGTCTGTATTGCATGGAAACATACCCAATCATAAGAATTTTAACGTTTTAAATTCAGTAGGGCCTATCAGATTTCCGTTAGGCCTACGGGAACGACCCAAATCAGACAGAATATTCCGGATTTGGGCCGGATTGCCTATACTCTGGGCCGGAACAGTGACACGAAACGTCGAAGTGCACACTGCAGATTTTTTGTTGCCAACCATCTAGCTGTTTGATGACTATCGCCAAAATACAGCTACGTAGCACTGTGACTTGAGTTCTGTTAAACCATAGACTATAGACTGTAGTCTATCACGAAATTTAATACAGACAGGGTATGAGTTGTGTTGGTGAACTCGTCGAGAAACTTATATCGCAGAGACAACGACCAACGGCCGGGGTGCATGCAAAATCTGGAAGACAATTTGGACACTCACCTTGCCCGTTCAGAGCCAGTCGTTTAAGGGAAGAACAATCTAATAAACGTTATTTTCTAGCATTACTCTCCGTCTTTTGAGGTTTGTAACAAAGAAAGTCTGTTGTCGTTGTGAAAACAGTACGCTCGTGACACGCGCACCCGCCGTACTAAAATTTTGCGACTACTTTTGGGGACATGATAACAGCTTCGCAGCAGTAAAGTTCGTTCTAAATTCGGTTTGCTGGTCTTAAAAATGCTAATAACTTGTAACGAAATGAGACCAGTTCTGATAATTGGTTGTGACAGTACGCAACCTCGTGGCAGCGCAGGACAGTTGATAGAAAAATAAACCGGGGAAAAAGAAACTGGCCAGGTCAGGTGACGTAATCGCTAAACGCCGACTCCCAAGAGCGCACTTCAATTTTAGCAGTAGCTGAGTGGTAGAACGATCATAATTCTTCCAACACCGGTAAATAATTTGGTTTACTCACAGAGCGGTGCAGCTTTTAATGACACTATTCCTGCGTCAGATTTTATGTAGTCCTTTTTACCCACATCGACGCGAAGCTGTAGATTTTGTATACAGCTTTGCACCACGCCTAAATCAAATCTTGCCGATCGGGAAAGTTTGTCGCCAGTCCTTGTCGTGGATACGAATCTATTCCACGCACGGCACACGACGTGATCGGTGAGGAAGTTGTGCAAATGTATCCCATTGCTACACCACGCAGAGAGGCATTTTAGCTCAGAGATCGACAAGTGCAGAACGTCCAAGAAATGGCACTCAGCTGTTACGCAGTGTGGCTCCCCAGTAGCCTAAATTCGTGACCACGATGTCATAGGAACCATGTTACGCTGACTTTCTGGGGCGCTCGAAGGGGCTACGAATTATGAGCGGTGTAATTTGCGTCGCAATTAATTACTTTCCGTGGTATGTAAGAACCAAAGACAATATTTGTTTATGAAGAATACATAAATTTCTTGTGTCAAAAAGGTGTTTTCAAAAGCCGCTGGACGCTGTCTATAATATAGTTATCATGTTGATGCTAGAATTTCCAGTAGGCCCTACTTGTAGGTCGACGCACGTCTTCACTTTTTTCCAGTGCGTCCAACGTGTGCATGCACCTCGATTCACAGGCGGCATTGTTTCTTGCGTAATTTTAATTGTTAAGAGTGAAAGAAAAAAACAGCTGATAGAGTCTATACCCAAAATCACAGATTTTTTTTAGACTTAGCACATGAGTTTGATTTGGAGAGAGAAAATGTCTTTTTTAAGAATTTTCACCCATTATTTCTCTTTGTATGGCATATACCTCCATTTTGCAACAAAATTGGGCGCCGAAGTAGACATTTTTGAATGCATATTACAAGCATGTATAGCTAGCTGATAACAAATGAGTGATACGATTTAAAGGACTACGATTGAATAATTTAATGGCATAACTTTCAAAAATCATTTTCAAATTTGTATGTTTTGACTTTGTGTGGCAAAAGTAGTTTTACAGGTTTTCACTGAAGCCTTTTTCGACCAAATTTGGCACTCTGTAGCAGCCGTATTACACCTTTTCAAAAATTGACCTTATACCAATTTGTTTAGTCATTCCTAACCTCTTCATAATCTGAAATAAAAAATCTTGCCTCTCCTGTAGTTTTTGCCAACGAAGCATTACACGAACTGCTTTTTGTCCTATTTGCCTGTTCTCAGTTGCCTCAATCCCTTGTTTTATGAAAACCTTCTAAACAAACAGAAATGGCCTCCGTTCTCCATTTTGTCTTTAAGAACGTGATAGCCTTAAAACCAGGTTTTACAAATAACAATTCTCACAAATTCAAACTTCAAAGTGATATGAAATCGTTAAATAAATGATTAGGGAAGAAAATAAAAGGGTTGCATGTACATTTTTTATTATCCTCAAACTTAATGTCAACTGACTCACAGGTCATCGGGTTCAGTTTTGATACTAATTACGTAATACAAAAGCAACTTGTTTTCATTTGAAAGACCTTAGACTTGATTTTTATAACAATTCAAACCAGATTCTTGTTCAAAGTTTCGTTCAATCTGTCTGTAAACTCTGCTCATCATTTCCAAAATCGACAGTTTTGCAAGACAATTTTCACTAAATGTAAAGTTGAGGCAAGATATTTTTCAGCCAGTCATCAAAATTAACTCTTTAGCGGTAAGTTCAAAAAGTTGCACAAAGCTACAAGGCAGTAAGAGGATCACAAAAACGGCCACTAAAATCCCCTAGGAAAAGTGGTCTGTGGATTATCCCCCCTGTCTAGTACGCAGCCGTCAAATTTTATTAAATGCCAAATAATTATTTACGGTATACATTATTTGGTTATTCCAGCCACCAAAGTACAGCGTTCAAACTATGTTGTAAGTTACTTATTTTCGTTGCTGAAATCATACAACTTCGGAAACGGTGATATGACCAATTGCGGTCAGGTGCTCCAGCGGGGAAATTGGGGCTCATTAAGTGCACAAATTGTGGCATTTAGATTTTTGTTTGGATACGTGTCCATATACTAACAATGAAGTTCTTTTGAATTTTGACGTATAGACTGATTTTTGAAAATCTACTGGTTTTTATATAGACTGCCTCCTAAAACAATTCTGAGTATACCAAACACACTTTTGCCGGTGTTTCGTGTTGGTAGGAACAAAAATCGATTCAGGGACCGAGCGACATTACAGAATACTGCATTTCAATTTTATCTGGAAGATCCGGAAGTAATTTCTCTGGGTGATGATCAATTATTCAACAGTGCAATCCAGCTATATCCCAGGCGAACGATCGTGTGTGAATGGAGCGCCCGTGTAATCAACAAACATCTGTCCTGAGCACACACAAAAACACGTTGCAGCGTTCATGAATAAAATATCGACTAATTTAAAGAATACAGTTTATGTGAATAATTCATTGACACGATAGCTAACATCAACTTCTGTGCTTCACTGCACTCACCCTGTTTAACGATCAGGTTTCATCGCCTTGCACAGGATTGTCGGGCACAGATAAATAAGAATGAAAACAATCTGTGTATTGTGGTGACGGTGATGGTGATATATCAAGCTGTGCGTTTGTACACTGTGTGCAATATACTGCAGATGAGTTGAAATCTAGTCGATCTGTTCAATCTTGAATGAGATTAGCTTCTTCGAATAACCGAACGATGCCGTGCTGAAGCGAACAGTGTGGAAGTAGGAGACTCAGTTGGCAAACTGGGATTACAAACGTATCTATTACTGTATGTAAGAGAAAGAACTCAGTGTGGAATCGGCTAAATATTCCGACAGGACGTTAAATCTGAACGGAGCGTGAGTAGGCAACATCAGCCAAGATCAAGTCTGTTGCTGGATCCAACCAAGTGGGCGGACTATAGAACAGTGAGTGCTGTGAAAAACGACCTGTTTCAAGAAGATAGATTTTAAGTCTTAAAAGACGTAAGTTGGAAAGTTCGTCTTATGCGTCTCATAATCATTTCTAACAACTAATTTTAAATTTTTAGCAAAGTGACTCCGTCAGCGACCATAATTGCCAATTAATCAGATGATTACTAATAAATTATTTCTAAACAATGTAACCCTGGGAGATTTTTCGGAAACGAAAGGTTGGCGTTACTAGAACAAGATGACATTTATTTAATTGGCATAGGTTTTGTAAGCCTTCGCCAACCAATTTTGTAATGAGATTGATTATTACTTGCACTTTTGCTCAGTTATGACATCGTAACGAAACCGTCATCCTCATCATCACAAAAAGTGACAAGTCACGCCATTTGTAGAAAGTACCCGAGTACAAACTTGAGGAAGCCAGTAAGGGCAGACAATAGTGGGCGCTGCTCCTCGACTCGCTAGAATTGTTAAAGAGAGACATAATCTGTTTCCGGCCGAACGATGGATTTTTGGAATGGTTACTTGATGGGATATATTTGTTGAATTTATTAGCTTTGACTAGAGCAATAACACAATAAAGTCCGTTGCTTTTCGCGTTTTTAATAAAAATTGCCAATTTTAGCCGCTGTATGTTATTCGCTGAAATCTAGGCCTGTTGTGATTTTGATTTCGCTGTGGGACTGTTCCTAGTCGAGCAGTCTTGACCGGTCAGCTGAATGCATGCGGGTAGCTTTTCATTTTTAAAACGATCTTTTGCAAAACTGGGCGCAGCAACACATGAATAAATACAACAGCATGTTGCGATGGAAAGGAAAATCAGCTGCCGTGTGAATCCACATTTTATGTACATAGCATGCACTATAGTATCCACAATTTTACCTGTACCTAATCAATATCTACAAATTTTATGTGAATTTTGAATTTGTTTATTAACTTGTCAAAGAGACATTAATACCTTGTTGTCGTAGCCAACTAAATTCTTTTGTACTGAATAATTGTAATAATAATGATAATGAAATCAGTATTACTACAATTAACGCCACCAGCACGAGCAACAACAACAGCAGCAGCAGCAGAAGGAGCAGCAGCAGCAACAACAGCAGCAATAATAATAATAATAACGCTGATGTTTCTTTCAAGCACGCCGGGGTCGTAAATCGGAAAATGTCAGTTAAGGGATCCAAAATTCAGATACAGCCCGGGCGGTAACTGACGAATATACTTACGTTCGTGAGTATCAATACCGTAACCGGCGCGAAAATTGAAATCAAGAAAGTGAATAAACAGCATCGTCGATTGTGCCCACAAGTAGGAGTTCCTTGTTAAAAATAGTAATTGCGGTTTTGTTGTCCATTTTATATATGAAACTGGGGTGTTAGGATTCAACATGGATCATACCTCAAAGGTACGTCCTAGGCGTATTTGCCGATAATTTTCCTCGTATAATGTCATTGGGTGTCTCTAAAGACGGTCCTGTCTGCAGAAAGCGGTAATCAATAATAATAATAATAATAATAATAATAATAATAATAATAATAATAATAATAATAATAATATTAATAATGAAGAGAACAATAATAACAACAACACTAATCAAAACGATGGCAATAGCGGAGGCGGCGGTGCATTTAAGTCCCGTATACACCTCAGTGTAAGAATTATTTGAATGAAATAAAGTCAGTTGTTGTCCTTTTCAAGTGTTTACTCGTTATATGGTTTATTATCACACAACGAAATGATGAGGAGCCACGTTCACAATTTCTTTGCGTGCAATTCACTATCGCACAATCGATACTGGAAAATGAAGTCTGCATTATATGACTTAATATCTAGATTGATTAACGAGTAGCTAGTGAAATAATTGAATAATGAAATTATATCCATTATAGGCGTCCCCAGTGGCTTGTGTTTCGTATGTTGAATGACAAGACTTAAGTATAATGAATTTCAGAATAGAAAACCCTGAAATACATATACGCAGAAACTCGATTAGGTACTATAGTGGCAATGTTTTTTACGATCCACTTTATCAGAGAACTACATGTGAATCCATTTTGAGCCATGACGTCACTGATTCAAATGGTGTGTTGGCCGGTTATCACAAGTACCGGCACTAATTACGCATCAAGCAAAGTGGTTTGAGGGCAATCGTAACAACGAGTTCGTTTCTATAACAGAGGGCAAATAGATAAGCAACAATAAAATTGCAGATTTGTACCATTCTGTGTACAGGTCATTCGCCGAAACTGTGCAAAGCTGCATTATCCACAAACGTGCCGAAAGTTCACATTCAATAAGCCTCTTCTCACTGACTTTGAAGACAACTGGAACGTGAGTTTGTAGACTTTATAAAGACATCAATAATCTTTGAACGATTTGATGTTTCATGAAAAGGGACTTCAGAAGTAATGTCTGAGAAAATCATGCAATTTGGGATTTTGGAAGACCGATGTCAACCAATATTTATAAGACTGCTTCAGCAGAATGACTCCTGAGTACAAGCCTTGAGTGCTACACACGGAATAGTTTTTGCCCCATGTTTTGTTTAGAGAAATGTGGGGAGTGGAAATATGTGCCTATTTTCAATGGAAATCCCGCTGTGGTGCAGTCGTGAAATTAACGTTAAATTATGTTAAGACAACACAAAGAACGAAACACGAAAACGAATTCATGAATAAGATAGACGTCTGTGAAAACTAAAATACCTTTAAAATTGTATGTAGTCTAGCTCTTTGTATTAAATTTCACTTTTATATGGGTTAGGCCTACCTCTACCTATGCTATTTAGCCTTAAGCGTGAAAGTTCAAAAAAAAGTTTCATCTTCCAATGACTACCAAGTACCAAGAAAAGTAGAGACTTACTTTATTGGGAAATGCAACCTGTTGTGTGGGCAATTTGTTCTGATCTTATCAAGCGAGATCAAAATTAGCCAATTCATACATGGGGCATAGCTATTAGTATTGGAAATCGCCGAGAGGGGACTCACGAGACGAAATCCAGGCAGAATTCAATCCATCCTTCCTGTGCAGTGAACAACTTGCAGCCGAATTTCACTCTGCTACGTGGTAATAAACACTGCAGAGCTGGACTGGACCCAGCGACACCTACAAATCACGAAATGGCAATGCTCTATCCTTGGCATATGGCTTTGTAAGGTGAATGGTTCCGTGCCCTGCAGTAACAGTAACCGCACCACATTGCAAAACAGCGCACGAGAACGTAAACCAGTCCGGAGGAGACACAGATGTGTTGCACAATAGGATAATTATGAGCTTGGTCGCAGAGTGCCCATGGAGTGAAAAATTCCAGCATTATTTCCGGGTATTTATTAAAAATGTTTGCTGCATGCTATGCTTTACTTAGCAGTCTGCAGGGGTAGCGTATCAAGAGATGTGCGAAGACTAATTACGCGAGGAATGCAACTTTTTGGTAAAAAAAACAAACCCAACAATTAGTAGCATTGTGAGCTTTATTAGTTTTCTGAATGAGGGGACAAGACATCAGTCACATAAGCAAACTTGTAGCCTACAAAATCAGGAAATGGGATTGGATGTTGGCATGACGGCGACATCCCGTTGCTCCCAACTTGTTCGATTGTATAGCCCAACAACAAGTTGGGAAGTTTACCCCCCGTTGCCAATTAACTCCGATCTGGCTTTGATGGTTGGAGGGCCCGCGCTCTTTTGTTTGATAATTGCTCTAATCCCCGATCAGATCGTATCTAGCCTGACTGGGGTGGGCTGATAAAAATGAAAGTTAAGTTAAGCCAGATATTATCGCACGTTCAGCACCCCTCACGTCTGGAAAAGTTAATGAACGACAGGACGCTGTAATGGAATTCGTGTACCTCCAGATGACCTTCCCCCTCCCTGCATCGTCACCGATGTCAACGTTTTCGTTGTGATCGAAATTATCTAGTCAGTTTTAGTATGTCTCTCCTACAGTCAAACATACTGCTAGTAATTTCCGAGCATGTTTTTGAACTTTTGCTTCAACACTTTTCGTTATGGTTCGATTAAACGTCTCAAACTCTCCAAGCTACAGAGGTCTGCACTAGATGTCTGTTCTGATCTTCAAATTGACTGAGCACGATAATTCACTGCATTATACCTGTATTTGTAAACTGTTATCTTTCATAGTAACTTGTTCTCCATTATTTGTGTGGATACATTGTACTTTGGATCCAATGGTCCTACTGTTAATTAACCAGTGCTCGGTTTGGCGACCTGCGCCAATGCGACTTTAGATTGTGTTTGGCGGCCTGGGAAACCCCAACTCGCCACGAAGTTGGCTCAACGAAAACATGAACGTCAGACAACTATTGCACCGAAATTGGTTTCTAAATTTGTGGTCACTTCTAACTTTAATTTAATAATGGTTTTCTTGGATTCAATGCATTTGCTTCACAATTGTTCCCTTTATTTCGTGAAATCAGTGCATTTGCCACCCTCAGCAGTCAGCACACATCAAAATACGCAACTAATTCACTGCACCTGAGGAAGTAAACAGGCGGAAGTCGGAATTGTTTTGCAAAAATCGGACTATGAAACACGCACGACGGTCTGCGTTCTTCGTTGGCATGAGGAATGAGTTAGAGACTTCTTGGTGCATATCTAAACTGCTGAAAATGGGAGAAGTATGCGTTATTTTTTGACAACGGAATTGGACACGACGGTTTTATTTTGGTCTACGATTTCGACGTGAGTTTTGCGACCTGGGAATTTCTCGCAGTCGCGTTCGGCGACTTGCCGTCAAACTAAGCAAGCACTGTTAAACTTAAAAATTGGGCTCTGTGCAAAAGTCTTTCGTCGTCTCTATATGTAGCTAGCACTCAATTGGTTTGGTTTCCACAGTATCGTTAGTGATGAAATAGCTTAGGACCGGGTAACCACATGATTTTTTCACCACCTTTATCGAAGACAATTTTGTTGATCAATATGGGTTTTGTTGTATCAAATTATCTATCGGCTGTTTAGGTCTGTGTGCAGAACAGCTAGTCTTCTAGGAGGGTGACACAACAGGTATGAATCAATAAATTATGTCGTGTTACTTTATTGTGCAGCCTTCCAATGAATAAGTGTTTTGACTACATTTTGTATGAAACTGTTCATGTTCTAACAATCTATTGCTGCTCAGAAGAGCAAGAGAATGTTTCGCAACGGTGCTTTTATCGAGCTGTGGGCGTTTTTCAGTATGGCTGTTCTTTAACAATCGCTATCGTTAAAAATTAACTATTGAAGTAGACTAAAGGTGAAACAGAATGGATTTGCCTTAATAATAGATCATGGTATTACAGATAAAACTTTCAAATACACTGAACCCAGTGGCGGATTTAAGGGGGGCCAAGGGTCCATCCCCCCCTAAAATTCTACCAGATACCATTTGGCAGTTCAGGTGTGAAGTGCTGAGTAGCACATGCGCGCAACCAGGGGAGGCTTGGGGGTGAATAAACAATGCATAGGCCCTGAACAAACCCGTTTACCGTTTTTTTTCAGTCAAAAGGTCCGCAAAGCCAAAAATTCGAGACCCCTGCATCCCTACATTTTTAGGCTGGGCGCGCAAATCTGCCGAAATTCTGGTTATTCCTGTGCCCTGGCCACCCCCCCCCCAACTCAAAATCCTGGATCCGCCCCTGGAACCAATGCCCTGAAGTCAACGAGGTTTAGATTATTTAGTACGTTAACCAACGGCAGGCTGCCATGTTGTAGGCCCGGCGCTAAAGTTGATTAAATGCCTCCCAA
This sequence comes from Phoronis australis, assembly GCA_002633005.1. Taxonomy (NCBI): domain Eukaryota; kingdom Metazoa; phylum Phoronida; family Phoronidae; genus Phoronis; species Phoronis australis. The sequence goes on along the minus strand of NMRA01000226.1, from coordinate 326,850 downwards.
TAATGCAGTGGGGTAAGATCAAATGACGGCATGTAAAATGAATCTCTAGCATTATCCCCTTCGCAACTAAATGAATGACCGTGAGTGCTTAGACATGAAATATTTGTCAAAGGATTAACTTAACAATTATTTTACTACTTTTGTCCTACGTGAAATAAATAATCATTCGAGGACGTTGCACATCCTCGTGGCGACCCCACAAAAAGGCATGGGAGTGCATCAAGCGGCACACCACGGCATTTCTTGTCACTACTGAATCTAGTACCGCAAAACGTACATGTACTGTTAAAGCCTTATAGACGAAATAATTCTTTTTGGGTACGGATCATTTAAAACTGTAAGAGTTTTACGGTTGCTTCGGACACAAGGTCGGTCATAATTTTCTTGTGTTATATGTCACTATCAGTCATGACCAATATGTTAACTGCAGTAAAGGTACATGTAATAAAATCATTGGTTGGCTTAAAGTATTTCCTGAAAATATCGAATAAATAATAGAAAACAACAATAACGAAATAAGTATTAGGGATGCAGGTGTTGTGAATTTCGAATTAATGGTTTTGTCGCACTTCAGAATACAAACGACGCAAGCTATGTAACCCATGACGTAATATTCGTAATGATAAGACGTCACCATATTCCGGCAAATGTACTTCCGGGTGAATATCTCGCTCGTCCCCTACGTGCCTAGCCATCACGCAGGTATCACGCAGTCGCACGCGCTTTAGCACTGGTTGATGTAACCTCAGCAGTCATTGGTTAGCTTTACAACACCGTGAAAAAATGGCGGACTGTGAACGATTTTTAGCCTTGTCATGCAAGTGGCGTCGCAGCAACTCATTATTTCGTTTCTGCAGTGATGTTTAATAGCCGCGTGCTCGAAGCACGTACATGTACAATAAACACATATCTGGCCGATTTAACGGTGTGTTATTCATACTGTGTGAATACAGGACAGTAACGTAAACAAAAGTCATCGACAGTAGAAAGATGCACTCCGAAAAGGCGCAACCACAATTTCTAGGATTCACATTTCCTAAACATAATTTTTAACACCGATTTGTCTGCCCAACAGACCACATTTACACTGCAGTCCATCAGTCATGCCAGTTTGTTTGCGTAAAGTCATCGATAGTAGAAAGATGCATTCCGAAAAGGCGCAATCACAATTTCTAGGCTTCACAGTTCCTGAACATAAATTTTGAAAAGCACCGATTTGTTTGTACCGGTACAACAGACCACATCTACACTTCAGTCCATCAGTCATGTCAGTTTGTTTGCGTAAAGCGTTGCCTGTTGAGAATTCGACTAGCCAATCAGAAACGCCGGTGTAAAAAAAATTGCCGAGGAAAATTAAGTGATACCTGCGAGCTGGCGCGGCTACCGCCCACCCAGCGGCACGCAAGGAACCAGCGAGGGTGTGAATATGAGAGCGCAGCTATGGCCTTACATACATGTCGAGGTTTTACGGTAGGCCTGTAGGCTAAAAGACTAGTTGGATTGTCGTGTGACAATATTAACTGCCTTTTATGGGGATTAAATTGGGATTTGAGATGCAATCCTCTGCTTAGTGGCCGAAGTGAATAATTAATGCGTAACACCTGGCACGCAAAAACGTTACTTTTACTCATTTCGAGCCGCATGTTTACATGTACACATCAGAACCCTGGGTCCAATCTTTGTACTCGAAAGTGAGCTCGGAATTATTTTCTATCATTTTCTATTCCACTTCTCTGTGCTAACTCAAGTTAAGTATCTATTATTCTACATGCTCGAGTACATAATGATAATTGTCTTCTAGTTTGCACTTGATGACCCCAACATTAAGACTAAAAGTTCGAGTTTGAACTCGAAATTTCGAATTTTTACTCTTACTCTCGAGATTATATACGTGTTTGTAGCTCTAATCTCGAGGTTATCAAGCGCGAACATCATGGGCTGGAGAATGGTACGCGAAAACCATAAGGTACTCAAGCACATAAAAATAGACACAAATCTTGTGTTCGCTGAAAATAGAAGGAAAATACTTAGAGTTCGATTTCGATTAAACAGATTAGAACCCGGGACCAGAGCTCGGTTGCATAACTGAGAGTTATGTTCTAATAGCGGATTTGCAGCGACGCCATATTGAAATTAGGTTAAAATGGTGCATTGTGGGTGCTGTGGTCAGGATTCCGAAAGCGGCCATAGTAACAAGCATAATACGCGGTATGAGCGCGAAGAAAACTTACAGCGGATACACTTGTAGTGTTCCTGGCTGCTTCAAAAACAACAAGAGAGATAAAAATCTGAGTTTGTATGTGTTCCCTGCAAACCAAGAACTTCGTGAAAAATGAATAAACAACATTAGGAGACCTGGGAGTAAGGGGAAATTTAGCGCATTCAAACGAACGCGGGGCCATCTA
>NMRA01000226.1:287913-323876 GCA_002633005.1 Phoronis australis | reverse complement strand
AGTTGTTAGGCTAGACTGTAATCAGCTGATCATATCCGCATGAGCGAAGTCAATTATCCTCGCTCGTGACTCGATGAATAGAGCAGCTTGGCGGCATCCCTTTGAGCATGAGCCGAGCGCGTCTCAGCCAAGGTGGATAAATACGGTCTAGTTCAATTTTCCATACCCCGCCGTTTACCTTAAACACCGGGGTTAGAACCAATTTTATTTAGTGGGAATGTTCATAGCATGTAGAACCCGGGACCAGAGCTCGGTTGCATAACTGAGAGTTATGATCTAATTATCTCGCTTACATGTTCTGTTGGGATTGTTGAACAATGTACTTGACTTCATCCAACAAGCTATGTAGTCACTGGGTAGATACATCTCAAAAACGTACGCAACCCAGCCCAACTGTTTTGAAAATATTACTTATATTTTGCCCATAACATCAAAAATGTTCGGACAACTATCACCTCAATTTCAGTTTTCATTTTATTGCAGAATATCCATGGAACTACTTCGCCAGCTGTAAATAACATTAACGTGATTGCTATTAACAATAGCGAACGACAGAATGATTGAAACTCATAATGGAACATACTACACACTCCAAAGACTAATTGATGCGTCCAAAACTCATCACCTGCCACCGCGCGCGCGCCACAACAGCACAATGACTGATAAAGAGGCAGAGCAAGCGGTTCTTTACATCGTGCTGGTGTTGATGTTTTACTCAGTTGGTATTGTTGCAGCTATTGTTAGCCACCTGAGGAGAGAGGAGAAAGAGATTGAAGAGGAACGAATCATTGATAAATACAGGCAGTTTAAATACGAAACCAGAGATCTAAGCTTTCTAGTGCAACAGACGCAAGCCAGGCTGGATTTACTGGATAGCAATGAATGTAGTTCCGATGAGGATGACTTTGACGACACTGTTTCTCCTCATAGAGAGAGAAAATCATGCATGGACTGGAAACGCACAGCGCTGCACAAATTTCCCAGAACTCAGCTGTCTCCCATAAACGAAACGCACGCAATGGAGCAAACTCTGCTCCAATCGCCACGTTGTGTGGGAGACAGTGACGTGACCTCTAAATCAAATTACACCTGTTTTGGACCGGATGCATTAACAATGGATGATACAAATGATCGAAGTGTTAGTTATTCGCCGACAGGTGAAAATGGAAGAACGGGAAGTCTTGCATTAGGATAATAACCGCAGCAACAGAACGTGTATGTGACGAAATCTTTCTAGTTTGAAACCAATAATTTAGTAGTTGTAATTTGCAATGATACCATTCCGCCAGTCGTCGCATTGCCAGGTCGAAGTATTCCCTGCCGGCTGTGAGGATGAGGAAACGCGAGTGCTGCCGACTTGCGCCAAAAGAAGATACACACGAACTGACGTCATGAGGAGGAAATGCCACACGCACATATCTCTGAGGTTGACTATTTCTTGAAGTGTCTATTATTATATGACTTTAACCAAAGTCGCGAGTTTTATTTTATTTTTCTCGCAAACAATCTCTTGTATCGAAAATTGAAATTTCTCTCGAACTTCATTTCCTTTCAAATTTCTTTGCTCGTGAACCACCACATAAGAACGGGAAAGCACTCCTTTGAGAGAAAAGAAAACTTATTTTTTATTAAAGAATACACCTCGAGGGAAGGGATTGTTCTCGGGGGAAGGTTGTGCGTAAGAAGATAACCTCAGAAACTCAGGGAGCAGACGTTAAAGGTCCTGTCGTCATATTGTTGCAGTCAAAGTGGACTTGCCATACATGCTGTTCTTGTACAATTCGAATACAAGTAGGTTACGTGGTTCCGTGCACAAAGTGACGCCTTTATTTCTTTGAAGTGTCCAAATCATATGTGTTATAAATTTAAAGTCCTTTAACAAATCGGGTTTACGTCGAAGTACTCCTTATAGGGAGTGTTGGTAGCGTACGCTTGCAATGTGTCGGCCACTGGTCGGTGAGTATGGAATGCTGACTCATGAGATAGAATTCACTGTTTCCGTTACAAAAGCAAATATTTCTCACCGCAAGTGCGTTGCTAGTTTCTTGGGTCTGGGCATTACTCCCCTGATAACAAACATTGGTCCGTACCCCATTTCTGCTTGGTTTGGGCCCTACAATTTTTGACAGAATTAAAGGCTCAGTGTTTAGTTATATCATTAGGAAATATCAATAGTCAAAGAGGAGCTCACAGTTAAGATAAAATATTGGAAAATACTACATCTCTGGGTAACGAAGGAAACAAATAAGCAAAAGATTTAGGGAGCTTAGTTGAGTCTCTATTTGGGACTGTTTCATGAAACCGGGCACTGGCCTCCTGAACATTTTTGCAAAAATAAAAACAATAAGAAAAAACACGTTCACCTAGGAAAATCGAAGTGCTATTCAGGAGAAATCTTCAACCAACTGTTGAAGAATTGTCTACCGTCGTCAATTTAATGAACATTCACTACGCATTTAACAAATTGAAACAATAAGTGATTATTCGCTTTTCGCTTCAACAAGATTTAGTTTTTTCATAATTACATTCATATTCGTAAAACGACTTACAACTATGAAACTTTGCGCCTCTCCAAGGTCGTAGTGACTCATTTCCAATCTGCAACCCCAGGAGACCAGTGCAAGGGGCTGCAACAAGACAGAATAAACTGCGCATGCGTAACGTTGTCAAGAAGGGGAACCTGAATCTAGAACCAAATGGTTGCGCATGTTGTGTTCACAATACTTGCTCTCATCCAGTTTTTGCACTCGGCCGGGAGTCATAAGCTAAAGTACAAACACTATCAGCCTGTATAAGGTCTCCGAGTTTTTGACTTTTAGAATCGAACTGATTATCTTAGGTATCTGCCATGCTTCATGTAGTTTTCTCAATCGAGTTCAGTTTGGCATGGTGGCATACAGGGATGAAACTTTTCTTGGAAGTTGTGAGGTGGTGGTGGTGGTGGTGGTGCTAGTGGTGGTGCAGTCATAGTTTTATTTTAATGTTTATTACGAAATCTTCAGAATACAAAGAATATACATAACCCAGAAAGCGCCAAGAGGCATTAGATATGGGTAAAAAAATACAAAGAAGTCTATATACAATGATTATATACGAATACATAAATAAAAAAAACTGATGTTAAGAATACAATGATATATGACAGTCATAGTAATGATTAATTTCAAAGTTTTCATTGGTTTCAGAGGAGTGGAGGAATCTGTTGTTGACAAAATTTAACATTTGATATCTAGGTTTATTGCAATGCGTGTAGCCAGTTTGTTTGTTTGATTCCTTTTTCATTGTCAATGCTTGTTTTAACTAAATAACATTTTAAAGTTTTTTAAGAGAAGGCAGGTTTCAGGCAAAGTTCATTATAAATGGTGGAAGTTGAGTGAGTACCCACAATGCATGAGCCAGCTGTCACTCACTATACTGAGGTCATTTTAAGTGGTGGTGTACTGCCACAAATATAAATTATACTACAAAATTATAAATAAATTAATTAAAGTTTGAAACTATTTGGAGTTGTGTTGAATGGGCATTATTGGAGCTTACGTTTCGACTGAACTACTGTAACTAGCGTTATAATGAAATGAAGCTGAAACAGTATCTTAAAGAGGTTATTAAAGGGAATTTCGTCTGAAACCAATCGGCGAATTCTAAGAACATGGCTGTACGGAAGGCTCTTTGTAAAGCGAATCGGGTGACAGGAGCGATGAGACTAGCTTTGGCGTTTTTTGCAAAGAGACCGACAAACGCCAAAAGAGACCTGTTTCAAGTTCGTCTATTCAAACATTGATTAAGATAAAAGAAATGAAATTTATTTTATTTCGAAACTAGATATTTGTACAAATGACAGTACTACTCGGAGAGTTATGCGCACAACCCATCATTTCATTTCACGAGCCCATTAAGCAGAGGTGTTTTAAAAGCAAATGGTTTGCTCCTATGTTCATTTTCAAACATGGTACGACTCGAAAAGGGTATTCGCCTATTTTCAGATTTTCGCGAAGCTTTGTATATAGGAGATAAGTGGGCCTAATTATGTGTATTGACTATAAAATAAATATCGAATCATCCACCGAGTGTAAGGAGTTATACCCTCCACTTGTGTTATATGGGACATTACCTTTTCCGGTGACAGTCTTCTGGATGGCGTGATCACGTGTCGCCACAAGCAGCCCGTCACCAAGTGTCTCAGTTGCTGGACTTCATCTTTATTAGCACACGGGTGATACAGCATTGCTATTGCACGAATGCTGAAACGGTGTAACTAAGTTTAAAATACTGGAAGGGTGATGAAACTTATATAGGTCATTAGTTCATTGGATGCTGTTCATAGGCAGATTTAGGGGGCCCGGGCCCCCCCCCCTTGGCTGCCGCAAAAAAAAATAAAACAGTAAGAGCGCAGGGGAAATGTAGAGTTTATTAATTAACATCGGTAATTAAAATTATACGGATGAAAAAAGATTTAAAAGTGTGCAGTTTTAGTGTTGGGGGGGGGGCTCAAATCCAATTTCAAGTGTCAAATTCGGAACACGGCGCATTCGTAACGGAACTATCATGGCTAAGTATAGGCTCTCCCCCGATATCCCAGGCGACCGGCAGTAGCGCTACGCGCTACGACTCCGTTTCCGTCGTCTGCTCCACTGTGCAATGAAGAAAATGTACTTCATTTTTTAAGAAAATGGAACCTGAGTGACGATGAAAAAACAGAAGCTGCTGGTAAGATGTGGATTTTAATCGAAGCCTTAGTGAATCACTCAGAAACTCGCAATACTCTCTTTGCCAAACCTTATCTTAAGACGATTTCCAAAGCAATCCCGTCATTATTGCCAACACGAAAAACGGATTTGGTCTTTTTGGCATTTGAAGACTATTTTAAATACGACAAATTTGTTAAGAATTGATGGCACAAAATGAAAAACGTGTAATAAGCATAACAAAAAGAAGTAGGTTTCGCCATAAACAAGTAGGTCTCTTAGTATGAAAATGTAGTGGTAACGCATGCGCACCCTAATCGCCAGGTCGTGAGTTCGAGTCTTTGATACTTGCAGTTTTTCCTGTTTGACACGTTCTTCGTTTTTTTGCCTTTTTTCTTGAATAATACTTCAGGAATCAAGGAAAATGCTTTATTCTTAGAGGTAAAAACAGAAAAATTTCCTGGGCGGGAGGGGGCAAACTCCCCTCCCGACCTCCCCCCATTCGGTGCTATGCGCATCTACAATCGTGGTTCAGTTTGCGCAAATTCTTACAGCCGGACAAAATGTTGGGCCCCCCTTGTGATATCCTAGATCCGCCACTGCTGTTTAAAGGATCAAGGGTAGCCTGGAAAATGTTCCGTAAACCTGGTTTTTTGCAAGAAAAACAATATCTTGCAAGACCTCTGAAATTCACGAGCGAAGCCGAGTGTTTCGACACAACGTTCGAATGCCTTAGTTTAGCAAAACGGTCACCACTTTTTGACTTTTTACCGCCATCCCGCCACATAATAAAAATGTCCCGCTTTTTGACATGTTATCTTGTACTGTGTTATAATTTCCTACACGACATTGTCCTACTTTCGTGTTCCACTAACCAAAAAACATGTGAAGTTTCATGGGTTTTTGCGATACCCGAAATTTCTCATTGGACTAAATAAAACAAAAAACGCTTTCAGTTGCTTTTGATTGTTACGTTTCCCTTTCGAATAAAAACTGTCGGAACGTTTTTGTGTTGCAGCGAGCATTTCAGCCTTGCGTTCTGGCGCAGACCCAAACACTTCTGGAAAGATGGCGTTACATCCAGATCGTTTTTTCGACTCGAATGGTGACCATACAACTATGCAACAGGTGTTCAAAATAAAATTGTCTCTACGTTATGAATAGTGTACTTTTCAGTTCGCAGTTCACTTTCTTCATTTAGATAACAATCGCAAAACTGTTTACGATAACACACGTTTCATGTATCGGATCACTAATATTTACTTTCTGAAGAAAAGCGTGTATTTCTAAACTTATATCTAAAGCCCTACACTGCAACCAATGAAATGAGCTATCCTCAGCATATTTCAAAGTTACACAAAACATGTGGATGTTTGCCCATTTTTATCCATCAGAAAGCCCTTACCTGCAAATTGACGTTCGAATGCCAAAATGTAGCTTGAACAGCATTCATGTATCATGGATCTCATCTGGCTAACCTAACTGCTTGTGCTTTGCCTATTTATTACAGTTCAATGAATTTCTGGTGCGTTCTTGTATCTATAGTCCCGAAAACCGGCCCTGGGATAATCGAGTCACCGAGGCGTGCTGCACAGAACTTGAATTTTCCTCCAGCAAATTACTGTAGATCAACCTTTGTATTGACATTGTCAGCCATAGTATGGCCCATATCTCTTTAAAAAGTCGTGACTGGTGTGAGAAATCCCGGTACTTTCCTTAATGCTGCAGCTAAATTCGATCGTACGTGTTAAGTCTTTACTGAGAACAACTATTTCATGACAGATTACGTACATGTACGATAACTTCGGAGAGATACATGCAAGTTAACTCCATTTTTCAGATACCGCTCTAGTAAGCATCCGTGGTTTTGGTGGCGCATAACGTCGATATTGCATCAAAACGTGTTCTAATACGTATTTCAGATTTCTAAAAATATTTGAACGCAACCCCATTTTTTCTAGCTCTGCAAAAGATATGGGAATCTTGCTCAAGCGAGTCTGTCTTTGCAAAAGCTTGCAGAAAAAGCTCATCTGTTAACAACGCGCAGTAGTAAAACTGTTTCAATTATCGTGATCGAGATGCAGACAAACTCAGGAGAGAATTTTTTTGCTTGACATCGAGGAATATGAGAACAAACTTGCATGATGCCAGAATTGCCTTCGATATATCACCTGCAAGTCAACCATTATAAGTGGGAAGGTACAGGCCACACTGTCTCATCGACTTGTTCCTGAACAAACTTACCTCTAGGGAATGTAACCATCTCTGAGGTGGAAGATACTCTCCGTAGACAGGCCGAATGGGTCGATGGGCCCCACTAGAATTTAGGAAAAAGTCGCTAAGGTCAATTAGCTTGTCTATTCAACGAAAATTAATTATAATGGCTTAAGATGGTCAACTATTGTATTTTTCCTTAGGCAATATGATTCCGGTATAAATAAAATCAACTTACTCAGAGACTAAAGAGTTTAAGAGTTCGTACGTTTCGGACTGCACTCTATGGCCTTTGTCAACGACTGATGACGGGACCTCCAGGTTTCCCGCCGTTCTGTTCTCCGGAAGTAGTATGACGTCGTAGATAGGTGGAAGCTGCAATCCTTGATCTCGATTCATGATAGGCTTGTTAGTCTTGATATTGCAAGCTTACTCAAGAAACACTCTGTGACCGGTTGGTTCCCTCAGACTAAACACTACAGAACGTGGTAGCGATCTATGCGCAGTGTGGACTACGGTCAAGTCTGTGATCTTGCATCGATGATGTTGCATGGTCTCAAGAGGCCAACTGGACGCACTAGAAACTTGCCTTAGTGAGTTAGAGGGGGTCAAGAGGGCCATGTCCCCTCCCTAAAATTCTCTCGGGTTCCATTTGGCTGTTCGGGGCTGCAAATGTCTGATGGGCAAAATCCTGGCTAATACTCTGCCCTGCCCCCCCAAATCAAAATCCTGGATCCGCCCCTGTATCCAAGGGGAGTTCTCAAAACTTTGATGGTAGCGTTCAGTTAGTAAACAAAAGACTTCGAGTAATGCGGTCACAAAATAGCTGCACTGCATCATAAAAAACTGATAATTCTACAAAATCAACGAGGGCTCTAGATAAGGGGGATAACTACTGAAAACATGTACTACTCTACTACTAATCAATCACATGACAATGCACTTCTCCTTATTTGGTATGGCAAGACATAGGCGTAGCACATTTCCCTTATATGGAAGAAGTGACCTTTGATGTTAACGAAACAATGGCGATTTCAAGCAGCAGCCAGACCGACTTCTTTGATTGCATGCGCGCAGACATATTATTAGGGGCAGAGAATTTGAAAACTGCTTTGGGATGGACAAGTTCTTATTTCGTCTGTGTTTCAAAAACTTTGAATCTTTTGACGATATTTTCTGAAATTTTTACAATATTTAAAGCGTTTAACTCTCACATTATCATTCCAAAAGGTGAATTCGCCACGTTCTATTTAAATATATTTTTTCGAATTTTTGCGTTCCATACCTCTTTAAGAGAGGCGTGTCCACATTATTCAAGGAAATTTACGTACTTGGTGATGTCACCTTAGTACAGTCTTTATTTAAATTATTCTCATGCATGGAGCCAAATTGGGTTACAACAGAAAATCGAAAAAATGGCTACCGTTATGTAAATGATTTTAGACGGATACTAAACTAATGACGGCTTGTGAATCACCACGACAATTATAAGACTCGATTTCGGTATATCTGAAAAATTGAAGGAAATCTCCATTTAATTCCAATTGAATTACTCGATGCAAGGTTCAAGAATTCGTCATTTTTCATTTGGATGAGTCGGTAATTTTTAGCAAAGTATGTATTTATTTTCACAATATTTTTAGCTGTTAGATGTTCACATTACAAGCAATTGTTGCTGGTGATACACCACAGCATTGAAAATTGCCTATAACACAGTTTATAAAATGAGATTGTTTCTTTCTGTGTTCAAATTAAGGGTAAAACAAAGAAAGTGGGAATTTCTTTTTGAGAAGTGTGCCAAATGAACACACCTGTACTTCAGTTTCAGACAAACCTTTTTCTTGAGTTATTTGGGACGTTTTTGGATTTTTGTTCCTGAGAAAATCACGGTGAATGAATTTTGGACCGGCAAACAGCCTAGACCAAGTAAACGTTTTTTTGTCTAGTCGCACAGTGGGTTGAGTACACCCATGGGCACCTCTCCATGAATATCCTTAGACAAGGCGCAGGTCCCCAAGCAGAGAACTAGCGCGAGGGACAACATTACAAGCATGAAAACCAGCGTTCCGGTAAGACATGGCGATGAACTCACGCGAGGAGCCAATCTGCTTTAGTGGTGTTTTTCTGGGTTTTTACTTAATAACACAAAATCGTTGATTAAAGTAACCTGCATTTGACGACAATCACTCATTGTATTGCACTTGACATGTACATTTAATTTCAACTCATGCATCAGGGCTACTTTCAGGAAAGCGTACCGCATCAACAAACTTTATTGACACATCATATTGTTTAACCCTCATCAAAATTATACTAGTAATCACGTCTTTTTGTCTTGCCACGGAAATGATATACATCACATTCATATCCTAAAACAATTTCGACAATATCTCACAACAAACTCAATGTCAGTAACATGGGGTCCAGCATACTAGGTACTAAGGAAACTAAAAAATAATACGGAGGTTGGGGGGCTCAATCTAATGCAAACTCCCCCTTGTTGCCGTCTTCGCTATTGTCTGTGACGCACCCGCGTTTACCAACGCTGCAAATTGTTGGAGACCAAATGCTCTGCATATTGTATACATTAAATGCAGGTCCCACGCAATTGTGTATTTTTGCTTGACTAAATTGAAAAGCAATTAAAGCTATTGCTACACTCGAAACCTGACAACTCCACACATGATAGATGCTGCTACAAATAGAATTGGAAAAGGGTAGAGGAAGTAAACGCGACCTTTGGTTTCCGTAGATAGGGGACTATTTGGCGCTCTCTAAAGTAATGAGACCACATAAATGACTTTGGGTTTGATTCTGACTGAGATTTGGTGGACAGAAATTCAGTTAATACATTGTGGTTCATTCATTTAAAAACAGAGGAATGAAGTTCAATGCCAGCCCCTCCCAGTATTTGATTAGTTTAAATTCACTAATTTGTATTAGTTTTTTCAGTTGACGCCACGACTGTGATCGACATTCTCCCACTTTATCAGCCACAGCCAGTGGCTTTGTCAGGGGATACGTCTTTGCAGTGGGAAATGTATGGAACACCAAGTCTTTGTTCATCCATCGATATTTCAAAAGGTTTGCCATTTTCGTAACACATTAGTACATCCCACCGATCAGGAGTGTAAATTTGCGGCTTTATAGTAGCAGGAAATGTGTTAAAACGCTGTTTATACCAGTAGGTTGAAACAATCCGTCTGCACTATATGGGATCTATAGGTGGCGACAAACGCTTGTCCAACAAAGACCTGATCGCCGTCTGGAGGAAGAGTGAATTTCATTATGGCGAGACTACTGTATTTCATTAAAAAGTCAGCACTGAATTGAACCACATAGTCTCTGGGGATCACTTGACCCATAGCCACTTTTTAAAATGATCCTTGAATGGATAAATATTGCACGTGAAAAGGCCACATATTAGGCATGCGTTGTCGCTTGTGTGCAATTGATAGTTCCCACAAACGCAGTAAGGCCACGCCCACCGTAGTAACTGCTGCGGTGGTCCCACAAGCACAAATCTATTATGGCGGAAGTCTCGTGCTAGCATTTCACAACGATAGAAACTCTAACAAGTGTTTATGATCATATTTAGACAAAACTGCTGCGTCAGTATAGAACCACATTATCACAATCCATCCTACGGAGGCAAGCGAAGAGTTGCACGACGCGGTACTCACGATATCAAACCCATTTACAGATTACCCGTGGCCGGCCCTTACACCAGTCTTGTTCAGGATAAATGTTCGTTAGGCATTCCCGGGGGTGGCACCATCGGTCACGAAAATCAGTATGGGTAATATTTTGGAGTTCGCTGTGGGAATGGTCTTTGGAAGTCGCTATGGCTCTCTCTGATGCTCTCTCTGTGTTCGTAACGTCCGTCCATCACGAGGTATTTGAATATTCGGATCCAAGAGCAAAAAATCGCCAGTTGGCCTTCTGTCATGTTGTGTGTGGGCCACTCGCTCCATAAAATGTGTAACGTCTCGTTGGGCTTCTCGTCTCACAAAATGACGTCATTTTTGTCGATTACAACGAGCGTCACCTAATTATTTTTCAGCTCAGAATGGGGTTCCTGATCGGGTTGCCATATAGTAATTAGCGTACATGTAATTGATTAATGCTAGGAATAAAACAAGAAGGTACATGTACATGCTTGTGCTTATCATGTCCTAAAGGGATTTGGCTCATTTTATCCTGACTTTAAAGTCTTTAGTAACCAACGGGGCAGGTTTGGACCGTTGAGTTGATTGAATGCATTATATTTTAAAGCCACTTTGGTTATGTAAGGCTCTCGGAAATTTGGCATTTGGAATTACCTAGAAATGATTAGTGGTGAAACTTTAAGACATAGTAGTTGTACTTTATGCATTGTTCTCAAAGACAGTTTTAGGAATTGTAGTTGAATTTTCCCACTTTCGCATGAGGGGCGATAAAAATAGAACTTGTACGATTTTTATCGTTTTCGAGATACTGTCGTGAATATTTGAATCGAATAAAATTTTGTTATGTTATTCAGTATACTGTTGTTTTGCTGTCAAAGTACTACTTTTCTGTTTTGGCATAATTTTACTTCAAAATACGTGGTCACGTGAACCAATTGAAGGCAAATTGGCAAAAAGTCAAAAATCAAATTCTACGTGCGTTCTACTGCAAAATACGCAGACTTGTCAAAAAGATCCTATATAACCTTAAACAGAAGATGTTATTGAACTCACTATGCCCTAGTGAGCATGAATCAGTGCTGATAAAGTATGACTAATTGTTGATAATTAATTCCATGGCAGTTCACATTACGAAGTGAGAAAAAGATTGGCTTTATTCAATTTTATGATGTTCAATTAATTTATTGAAAAAATGAAACAGCTTCAAAAATAGTCCAGCAGATTGATCGACGAGTTTGTTCGTCGTTGAGAGGGAAAGTGGCACCGCTGGCAGGGGACAATGTTCGGGATGGTTGGTCAATGAGAAAAGAACTATATCCGGGAGGGGGAGATATGCGTCTGCGAGAGGAGAATATACATCCTCGAGAATTCAATAGTGTTTGCTAGAGAAGAAATGTGTCCAACATGCGGCCGAGAGGAAAGTCTACGTGTAAGAGCGCTGAACTAGTAAATAATGTTTTATTCCATTTGCTACAGCTTGATTTCTTTTAAGACTTAAAAGTCTTCTTTTAAGGGCTTTTAGACAGAGAAATCGTCTGTCGAAAATCAAAACTGTCGTAAGCGAACCCTGAGAAAACTTACGATTATAAACAGTAATCTCGTGATAATAAGCTTATGGACTTTATTTTTGTGTTCATAGATTAAAAGGATTTGAACATATATCTTCTTGCCAGATTGTGTTGATAATTATTATCTGTAAAATTCTACAATAATAAAATTGGATCCTTGGTAGCGACGACACTCTGCTAATTCAGACATTCACTTATATCGAGAATTTGCCCGACACCACGGCAACACCGTTGTGCGTATCGTTGTCCTTGCATTCCATTTATTTCCGGAAAGGTACACCAAACGATCACGCATTGACTATGTATTAACTATTAGGCTATCTTTGAAAATATTACAATACAAATGAACACATTGAAACCGTGGAGTTTATTTACTTATAGGCCTAACACTTGATATTGGGGTCTACGAGACATAGGTTGTCGTCGTTTTGTCCACACACGATAACAGACTTGTGTAACAATCCCAACTTATATTGCCCATCATCTGAAGTGTGTTCTCCACCCTTCTTAGCGTGATTCTGAAATCAAACGCACATAATATAAATAGAAATGTTATTTCAGAGTTTATGCAACAGGTTGCGTTCTAATTAAGCAAGAAAAGCGAAGTCTGTACAAATAGCCGATATGCAGATCCGACATTTTGAAAGCAGCGCCCTCTGGTGCCACGGTGCATCCTGGAATAGACCCTGGTAACCACTTTGCATTGTCCCGGAAAAATATGTCAAAGCTATAGCTGCATATCCACAAAATGTATATGAAAACATAAAATAGGGCTAGGGGAAAGCACTTTCCTTTTTAGCGAGCATTTCTCAAGCTGCATCGCCAACAAAACCAAGATGGGAAACATTATTCTTTAGCCACATCTAACAATTCGGAGCGCTCGCGGAAAGGTCTAAGAAGCGCTTTCCTTATTCAAGGCGGGCTGCCCGGGTCAATCCCAGTACGCAATGCTTCAAATACTTCCTGACATGCGCAATACGTTTCTGCATTTGGGCTATTGTAAGGTTACAGAATGTCACTTTTAACACAACAATCTTCATCCTTGACATGCTATCTTCCGGCGGTCTATCCTTTATCCCTTCTACGCTAAAACTAGTTCTAAACTTCTCTCTTGAAAGTTCACAACGTAAAAGGTACTTTAATTTTCACTCGTACATGTATCAGATACTGATATGGTAACGGAATATCTTACATTCCAACATAGTTCATCCACATTAATATTCAACGCTTAAACGCATATAATCAAAGCATTTTAGATTTTATTTTGGTTTCGGTTGACTTCTCATGGGCGTCGCAGCACTGAAAAAAGTGGGGGCTAAAGCCCCTTAGCCTCCCTGTGGTGCATCACCTATAGACCATGTGCAGCGTAGCACTGAAAAAAGTGGGGGGCTATAACTCCCCCATTCCCTATGGTGCGCCGCCCATGCTTCTTGGAAATATTATCTTAGACCAAAGCTAAAAAGAGCCAAACCATTAGTTTTTATATTTGATTGTGAATTACTGATTCCTAATAAGCCTTTTGGTCAAAGTTAAAGAAATCGAGAAGGCGACGTCATCAGCTGTTTTGTTGTCAAGCGCTGTGAAATAGAAGGCAGACTGGATAGCGGTGATGGGCCAGATCTAGCGTGAAAAACTATGGGTCAATGATCTGATGCGGGTATGTGAAAAAGAGGCTTTTACAGCCGGAGCACAGGCATACAATGTATTTGAGGAATAACCTTTGTAGAATAAGCATTTGGGAACGAAATCGAGCGTTCTACTGCCGCGTGTGCCAAGTGAGTTGAGTACTTTCAGAGGACCAAGATTGCTCCGGTAGGCAACTGGTTTCGCTTGAACACTAGTAAATTACGTGCTAGGCATAGTGCGGTTGGAGTGCGAGCTAAGATGTTATTTGAAGGTCGCGTAGTTCAACAGCTGGGACCTTTCCCCCGGCACATTTTTGCAAAAACAAAACAATATGTAAAACACGTTCATGTAGGAATATCGAAGTGCTATTCATAAAGAAGCTGCAACCAACTGTTGTCTACGATCGTCAGTCGATTACGTCATTTTAACGAACATTCAGTACGCATTCAACAAATTGAAACACCAAATGATAAATCACTTTTAACTTTAACAGGATTTAGTTTTACCATAATTACATTAATATTCGCAAAACGACTTACAACAATGAAACTCTGCGCCGCTTCATGGTCGTAGTGACTCAGTTCCAATCTGCAACCCCAGGAGACCAGTGCAAGGGGCTGCAACGAAACAAAGCAACGGTGATGCTGAATCTGGAACCTAAGGGTTTCGTATGGTATGTTCACAAGACTGGCTCTCGTCCAGTTTCTAATCTCAACCGGGAGTCATTACGCTATAGTACAAACATTAGCAGCCTGCACTGATATGTCTCCAAGGTTTTTTGTTTTTATAATTGAAGTGGTATTTGACATGATTTATGTAGAGTTTTCTCAATCGAATTTAGTTTGGCCTAGGTGTTGGATAGTTATCTCAAAAACGCTATAGGGAATTTTCGATTAGTCTTTTCGTTTGATTTCTATGACAAATCAACTAGCAAGACGTCTTTGCTAGAATACGCAAAAACTACATCGTAAATCGTAACATCGTTTTTGATGAATAAATATTAAGTTTGGTAAGTTTCTGCGATATCCACCGAGCCGTTCGTGAGAAATCGTGTTCTTAACTTCCAACTAAGTCAATTTGCTGCATCCGAGAATGAGGTTAAAGTCTCAAGGTCTTCGGTTAATTATTCGGTGTAAACTTGTTTTTGGTCAACACAACCTATACACCTTTCAGCTACGTTCATTATTTCATCATTCAAGCGCAATGTTGTCTAAATTTGCAGTGCGTACTTACCTTAATTATCACCAAAACCTTTAATCTAAACCTAGACGATATCCAGTGCATCGAATCCAACGCGGTAACTGGCGGAGGAGCCAGCATTTTAAGTGGGTCAAACTGGTTTATTGTGGTCCACTTTAAAGTAGGTCAACAGTTCATTGTCAGACACATCACGCGCTGGGAGACTGATGTGAAAACCAAGTACGAAATGAATACAGAAATCGAGTGGGTGGTTAAAGCATGCCGTGAGCATCAGATCGAAACAGCAAAATGTCAAATCACAAAAATTATGGATTTTGGCTCAGGATTTATCTCTTTTCACAACTTGCTGTGTTCGTGAACACAAAGTCACAGAGGTGGGAGGGGAATCGTAGCATTCGTTCTCAACCAACGTATGAACGCCAACACAAAATTATCTTGTATCAAAGCTACGTTTTGTCTTAGTTTTCCCCGGCATCTTTACATGTACATCATAATTACTCGTCCTTGATGCAATATTATGGCGACTCGGGGAATGAAAGGACTGTGGGTACATGCGAAGCTGCTTTGTGTCTGGCTGGAGATTCGATTTGAGTGACAGTCGCGTAACATTTTACCTCGAATAAGTAGTAAACAAATTTTCACACTGTTGTGCGGTTCCAAAGTAGTTCTGCTAAACCTTTTTTCACACTAATCGGTATGTATTTCGTATTTGAAGTTCTCCGAGAATAAAGATATAGTATTTTGTTAGACATATGTGAGATATTGTAAAATGACCAATTTTGGTGGATAAGGTTTGAGATATCCTTCGGCAGAAAAGGCTTCAAAAATAAAAGGGATGCTCCTATGTCCATTATCAAGCATAGTAAGACTCAACTGTACATGTATTTACCGTATTCCCAGATTTCTTGAGGCTTTGAATATACTGTAGCACTTGGGCCTAAATATGTGTATATACGAAAAATAAATATCGAATCATCCACCGAGTGTAAGGAGTTATCCCCTCCACTCGTGTTATATGGGACGTTACCTTTTCCGGTGACAATCTTCTGGATGGCGTGATCACGTGGCGCCACAAGCAGCCCGTCACCAAGTGTCGCAGTTGCTGGACTTCATCTTTATTAGCACACGGGTGATACAGCATCGCTATTGCACCATGCTGAAACGGTGTAACTAGGTTTAAAATACTGGAAGGGTGATAAAACTTGTATAGGTCATTAGTTCATTGGATGCTGTTTAAAGGATCAAGGGAAGCCTGGAAATGATCCGTAGACCCGGTTTCTTGCGAGAAAAGCAATATCTCTCAAGAATTCTCAAAATCACGAGCGAAGCAGAGTGTTTCGACACTATGTTTGGAAGCTTACTATTGACATACTTTTAGCAAAATGGCGGCCACTTTTTGAAATTTTCCCGCCATCCCCTCCACACAATCAAAATGTTCCGCTTTTTGACATATTATCATATACTGCATTGCTATTCCCCACACGACAGTGCCCTATTTTCGTATTCGATTAAACAAAAGACGGGAATTTTCATAGGTTTTTGCGATACCTGCAATTTCTCATTCCATTAAATAAAACAAAGAACGCGTTCAGACGCTTTTGGGTGTTACGTCTCAGGTTCGACAAAAGATGCAGTCGGGTTTTTGTGTTTCGGCGAGCATTTCAACCTTGCGTTTTGGCACAGACCCAGAGACGTGTGGATAGAAAACATTCTATCCCGTCCCGCTTCTCAATCCAGTGGTCACGTTTTTTCACTCTCGAACTGTTACAACTATGCAATAGGTGTATGGGCGCCCACCATAGGGGGCTGGGGGGGGGCTATAGCTCCCTACTTTTTTCAGTGCTGCTTCGCCCATGAGGTGTTCAACATAAAATTATCTCTTTGTTTTGAATACTGTAATTTTCAGTCCACAGTCCATTTTCCTCAGTAACGTAACAATCGCAAAAATGTTTACCTCTAAAGAATGTAGCCATCTCTGAGGTGGAAGATACCGATATTCTCCGTACACAGGCCGAATGGGTCGATGAGCCCCACTAGAATGAAGGGAAAAGCGGCTAGACGAGCGTTTGAATGGAACGCCGAATTCAAAATTGATACACAACGAGTCTTACTCGAGGACGGTTCAAAGGGATTCTTAAAGCTACTGTGAACAATGTTCTTTTCATAATTTAAAATGTACTTATTTTTGTAATGATAATATGCAGTTTTAAGCTGTTTTGATAGCATCTGATTTTCACGGCTTCACAACTTACAGGGTTTACCTAGAGCCATCCTTGAGGTAACGTTTTCATGTTTTTTGATAATTATGGCTCTAAATGAATCTTTCTCTCTTCCCTCAGTTTCGACCGCTGAAACTAAGAAGCGAACATCACAAGGTTCGTAAGGTCATTGTCTAACTTCGTTACCAAGTGTCACATTCTTTAAAAACTATCAGTATTTAAAGTAGTGTTCCAAAAAGGCTAGTAGCTTGAGACTATCATGGCTCATGATAAAACGAGGTTGGGTAACTGAGCAACGAAGAATGGGCCTGCGACAGATGAAAAACGACAAAACGCCAGGTCCTGATGGCTTCCCTGTTTTTTTTTGGAAAGAAATTTCTGCCTGCCTTTATGGTAAGATCATTCAATAGGAGGGGATTGCTTACCTGATAGCTAACGTCAAGGTGTCATTTCTATTATTCCTAAGAGAAAAAAATTCAGAGAGCATCTTGGAAATTGGACCCCTATCTCGCTATTGAATACGAGCTACAAGATTTTTTCGGGCTGTATCGCCCAACGTAATAAGTCAGTCATTAATAAATTAATTAGCAACGATCAATCAGGATTAAAAAAAGGAGATTTACTGGAGAAAATACGAGAACAATATGCGATCTACTTCATTTCACTAATGAACATAGTATCCCAAGTCTCTTAGTAACGGTAGACTTCAAAAAAGCATCATTCTGTCTCATGGAAATTTATATACAAAACTTTTTTCAATTTTGGAAAAAATCGCAAATTGGGTTCGCCTTCTGAACAAGGGCGCAACATGGATTCACGTTTAATTACAGTTTTTTTGAAATTGGTCGCGGCTACCGTCAGGGAGCCTCTCTCTCTCCCTATCTGTTCCTTATTTGTGCTGAGATTATGACCATCATGTTTCGCCAAAATAATAAAGTAAAAATTATCAATATAGGGTCATTGCAATTAAAAAGTTTGTCTGCTTGCAATGGCTGAAAGATGAATTTTTGGAATAGCATAACATGGAAAAGGTAATTTACTATAAGAGCCTGAATTATGAACATTTCAGAAAAAATGGATGCCTGTTGACGGACTTTTTAATTTACAATCTAATACTTACAAGTGTGAATACAGTTGATTCCTGCGCATGTCCTTTATTAAAATACGTTTGTGTATTTACACCCCCGCTGAAGGGTTAATGTTAATGTTTAAATTGTTTCTTCTCTAAGTTGTTGTGATGCATACGATAAACGTATTACAAAACAGATTGTGCCTGCCAGTAGGAGCACAGGTAAGTCACTTCGTGGTTATATCCTTTTATTTTTAGTTCTAGGTTCCACGGCCATTCTGCACTAACGAAAAACACATTTATAGGCTCACTCTCCGTGTATGCTGCGCTGGTTTTACTTCGTAGTAAATGCGCAGCATCGCCAAAGCTTTTCTTAGAAATTGAAGGTTTGTCTTCATGATACATTGCTTACAAGACATTTAAGTTAATATGTATATAATAATAACAAAATAACAAAACGTTGTTTTATGTATTCCTTATAGGATCTTTCAACCGCGAAATTAACTTTAACTCGGTACTTTCCAAATAAAGATGCAATAACAGTCATTAACTTGACAGATTTTTGGATTGCACTAAGCCGTCTGCGCGCTGGACGCCGGAACGAGGAATAAGCGTTATGATCAGTGCATGTGCGAACTTCAGTTATACGACCAAACACTCTCCAGTATGAGGGTCACATGACTTACCGTTTGAAATTAGCATATGCGCACAAATCGTTAACATAAGACATCAAAATCTCGGTTGAGGATACGAAACCCGAAGTTTTCCATGTATGATTCTCAGTAAGAGCACTGCACTTTTCCTGAGCAAGATAATAGTTTGCTTATGTGAAAGCTTCATTTTAACTGGTTACGTGATGTTTGCAAAAAAAACATTATGAACGGTGGCGTACTTCGACGAACTGCCACTGTAAACGCACCTCATAGGTATTGGATCAGAATACTCGATTCGGGTTGTCATGCACTTGTGCAATGGCTGAAAAGAAATATGAGGATATACATGTATAGGGATGATGGAAAAATGAACGCATGGTCAATAAAATTCCAGTCATATGTAATTGTTTTTCAAACATCTTGAAAATGTCATGAAAGCATTCACTACGTTTACAAGGTTCAATTTATATATATATATATATATATATAACAATAATTCCGTGAGTATAAAACTTGCACGCGAAACAACTTCTAACCCTAACACTAGTATCTGTCATAACATATTTCTAGTCCCTGTACGACAAACAGACAGACTTCATTTTAGCAAGTGCTTAATTACTTTTGAATTGTAACTTACCTGATGGAGAGGCTCACACTGGACTTTGGTGGGCACCTGTAATGGATATGAACTGCATAGGAGTCCCCAAGAATAAACACCTTAGTGATTATCACGGGAGTTCAGTACAAACAAAAAGCAGTTGGAGAGTTCAATTACTCAATATCTGAAGATTTTTCTAACTTTTTCTTCTCTGTCGTCGCTGTCAATATTTTTGCCTGACCGTAGAAAAATCTGGCGAAAGCGTCACCTAGTGTATGAATATTGGACTGAGTCGCCAATATAGCCTTTTATTTTGCGGGTGTTTTGTATACCCGGGGTAAAATTCTTATTTTAGTAAAAATACCATCAACGGTGACGCCACTTTTGAAGGGTAGTAAGCTTGAAAGCTTACTCAAGAAACATTTTGTGACAGGTTGGTTCCCAAGACTAAACACTACAGAGTGTGACAGCGATCTATGCGCAGTTTGGATTACGGACGAGTCTGTGACCTTGCATGATGTTGCATGGTCTCAAGACGCCCACTGGGCGTGTATTTGGTATAATTTTCCGAATAAATGCCCATAGGCGTTTCACCGGGTGGGTTTATCTACGGAAAACCCTGTAGCACTAAAGTGATTTCCGATTGATGCCGACTCGGATTTGGTGGTTCATCAATATAAAAGCAGAGAAAAGGATTCTACTGTCAGTCCTTCCATTGTTTGATTAGTTTAGGTTCATCAATTTATTGTAGCTTTTTGACACCGGCTGGGATCGAAATTCTCTCGCTTTATCAGCCACAGCCACTCTGTGGCTTTGTCGCGGATAGTCTTAATTGCAGTAGGAATTGTATGGAACTCGATGTCTTTGTTCATCCATTGATCTTTCAAAGCTTTTGCCTTTTTTCACAAGTCATTAGTACATTCCACCACACAGCAGTGGATATGTGCCGGCATTATAATGGTAAAAATGGTGTCACTCTTTTTGTAACCTCCCGTCTGCATTACATGAGATCTGTGAACGCTTGTCCATCAAAGACCTGATTGCCGTCAGGACGGTTAGTGAATTTCAAAATGGCGCGGCTATTTCGACAGTCAGCTATTGGTTTCAGTCGCTAAAAGTTCCATAGTGGCAAACTACCTGTATAGGGTTGAGGATATCTCCTTTGCAGACGTACTCATCGTCCTTCGTGTAATCCCAGTCAACAGTCAGATTTGTCTGTAAATATCAGTAAGAACTAGATTTTACAATTCACTTTTCAGTCAATACGAAGTCGGTCACTGGAGCCTACCGACATGTGCAAAAATTCAGATTACATTTCAAAACAATTTTGCAGTGTCCACGCACGTCTAAACTCATCTTGGTGATTCCAGTTTGTATATCTTGGACACGTATAACGTGGCCATCAGATGACAACCGCAGTTCACTGGGCACATAAAATGTATTCACACCTTAGCATTCTTCACTTTTCGTGACGTCTGACTGGGTAGATTCAATCACCAATAAATCATATGTGTAGCATATCCGAAACTAAATATTTTATAAAATAATTTGTTTTAATTGGATAGTCCCTTAATTGAGATATATGCATGTACATATACATACATATACTTAATTGAAGACACGACTTTGATCTGTTTTTACTAGTAAGTTTAATTTCAGTTCTTTCCAACTCTCTAAATATCAACTCACTGAGACATGACGGTTTCATAACTATTCAGTATCAATTAAATCATGTGACCGTGGAATTGACCGGTATAATACCACACAATAACTCACCAGAGAATGACAAAATAAATACCCCCAGATGTTATTACTCTACTAACCAGTGATTACTCTTGCGTAATGACGAAAGGATACCGTTATGTAAATGCCCTTAGTTACCAACTGAAAACTGAAGGATTTCTCTATTCGATTCCAAGAAATCGCCATTTTGCAACTTTTGATTTGGAGAAGTTTGTCATTTTTATCTGAGTATTTGAATTTCACCTTGGTTTTAGCTTTTTAATTTTTCCTTTACAATCAATTAGAGTGAGTGACACACCACAGTATTGGAAATTGCCTGTAATGTAATTCATAGCATGAGGTTGCGTCTTTTGTGAAAATGTTAAAAAAGGAAGTGGGAGTTACTTTTTGAATAGTTAACGGTTAATTCAGCGTGCTGCATGACCAAACCTGTACTGCAATTTCAGGCAAACGTTGCTCTTAGATATCTGGGAGCTTTCTGATCAACGTTGGACCCGCAAACAGCCTAGATCTACACATTCTTTGTTTAATTTAATGAACCTTACCTTGCCATCGTCGCACAGTGGGTTGAGTACACCCATGGGCACCCCTCCGTGAATATCCTTAGACCAGGCGCTGGTCCCCAAGCAGAGGACTAGCGCGAGGGACAACATCACTAACTGAAAAACCAGCACACGAATACACGATGAACTTCCGGGATGAAGTAATGCACTTCAGCCGTTTGGGTCTTTGCTGTTAGTCAATAATCCAAAATCGTTGATTGAAGTAACCAGCATTTGACGGGCAACCATGCGTTGGATGAACGTACTTGCTATGTAAAGTCAACGCATGGATCAGGGGTAATTTTAGGAGTGCACTCCGCTTCATTGGTGCATTACGTGGACGCATCGTAATTGCTTAACCCGGGCTAACTGGCACGTCAAAATTATGCTGGTGAACACACACGGGAATGATATGCATTGCATTCATATACTAACACATTCTTGACAATATCTGATCAACTAACAAACTCAATACTAGTGATATGGGGTCAAGCACATCAGGTTCTAATTAATGAATCTAAAAATTATTACGGGGCGGAGGGCTCAGATGAATTCAAACTTCACCTTCAGTCACTATCATTGTTTTCACCTAGATGTAACAATGATGTATGTTGCACCCACGTTGCCACTAACGCTACAAATTATTTATTGGAGACAATATGCCCTGCTCTCTGTAAAAATACATGTTCAATGCATGCGGAATTCTAATTCAATTAAATTGCAGTTAACCCCAAAGCTAGTCGCAAAACGTAGCGAGATAGTAAACATATCCAGACTTGAAAGATGTTGCTTAAAGTCGAATCGGAAAAGGCAAAAATAACATTATACACAGGTTCTGTAAATTGACCAATAGAATTGAGTCTCTGCGGGTCATTTGACCCATGGACACGTTTTTCTAAAATGATCCCTGATGGATGAACACTACATGTAAAAAGGGACAAATGTTAGGCGTACTCTGTCTTTTCTCTGCAATTGGTAGTTCCGACAAACGCAGTGAGGCCACGCCCACCATAGTTACTGCTGTGGTGTTCCCTCAAAGCCAAAATGACGGAAGTCCCGTGCTAGCATGCCACAAGGACGTTATCATAATACACGGTACTGTGGAGGTAAGCGAACTGCTGCACGAAGAGGTTTAACCAAGATATCAAGACTGTGAGCCCAATCATAGATAACGCCAGCCCATAAACCTTATTGTTGATACAACGTAGCATTTCATAAATCATTGCCGAGGATGGCGCTACGACCTGTCACGAAATGCAGTATGGGTACTATTTTGGAGCTCACTATGGGAATAGCGTCTACGGCATACGATGTGTTATCAAATAAGCTATACTTATTGGATGTTTCTAGGGTCAAAAGTCTTGGATATCGTGGTGTACCATTATACGCACACAAAAGCAATAATGTTCGTTAGGTATTCCCGATCGAGGGCGGCACCACTGGTCACGAAAAGCAGTATGGGTAATATTTTGGAGTTCGCTGAGGGAATGGCGTCTACGGCAGACGACGTGTAACCAAATAAGCTACACTTATTGGATGTTCCCAGGATCAAAGCATTTATTTGAGATCGCGGTATACCAGGCCCGTAGCCCCCCAAACAAAAAAGGTCCAACCCTGTAATTTCCGTTACGTATTGGATGTAGATGAACAATAACAGTAAAATTATTGCCGTTATTTCTGGCTTTACTAACTGCACTAATGACCAAGTTAGTAATAATTTCGAATTTGGTTCTGATTCAAAGTGCTTTACATAATCACTTCGGTCCGTACCAGGTCAACTTCGCCAAGTACATGCAGTGTTTGCGAAGATCACAGGATCGCGCAGTCGATTAGAGAACGATTTGCATTATAGACAGTTTCAGCCATCGACTAACAGAGCACATTAAAAGCGCGTGGTGAGTACATCTTAGGGTAACTAGGGCGAAGAAGTGTAAATGTCTATACATTTATAGCAGCGAGAGAGCTCCCAAAAAGTATTGTGTGAATGTCTTAAAATCGATCAATTAAAAAAACAGTAGAGAATGGGTTGTTATCTGTTAATTCGGTATAGTTGTCTGCATAGTAAAGTGCAGACGTTTTAAAAAAATTCAAATTGAAAGTGATCGTCAAATATGTTGATCATCAAGTGAACTCTTCGGTTATTGATTGGTGGATTGACATGGATGTGTTTACGCGTGTGTGCGTTTTCATTCTTTGAACTTCAATACATGTAACGTTTCTAGGTAGTCCTTCGTCGATGCTTAAAAACTTCCGCGTTAAAAACACCACCCGACATTTTGTTTGCAAGCTTGATACTGGTATGCTCGTAATTTCGGAACAGTCTCCTTTCTTCAGGTGTGCAGGTATGAAGTAAAATACCGAGATACATCGTCTAAAACGGCTCATTCTCAAACCAGAGACATCGGGGCACGGTGATATTTATTGCAGGGCTACGGCGATCAGAAGGCGCCTTCCAATCTGAGAAGACTGGATGGGACACCCTGTCTTGGTGAACACTGCATGGTAGGAATAGAGTAGCCAACGTTTAATTTCGGCCCAGCCATGCCCGAAGCCCCGAGTGAGGTTGATGAGCAGCGGATAAACTTTTCAATCGTGCAAGGAAATTATGCGATCTTGACACGAAATACGTGAATACATCGTGGTTGATAATTCATCAATATTCCTAGAGATTTCCCTTCCGCTAAGTTAAGTTGCGCAAGGGGGCTATCGAAAAACCTGCAGTGTCGACTTGTGCGAAATATCATCAAAAGATTGACCGTTTTAGAAATTCGAACCAAACCCCAACCAGTGCTGGCTACAGGACAGCGTACCACTATACGGTCACAAAAAGCAAGGATTACTGTAGTTTAGAGTCTACTCGATAGTTTATCCGAATGGTCGATAGTCTGAAGGAACGATTGCCCAAAAGCTGACAATTGTCCGAAGGGCCGATATTCAGAAACCTGACGACTTTTGGCTCATTTATTTCATTTTCACAGATTGATGGATAGTTTGACATGCGCCAACTTGAAACTTGGTTCCTACTTTGGACACCATTGATGCGCGCAAACGAATTGAATAGATATTTAACCTTGCAAAAAGGTGGAAACATGGAAGTACCAAAAAATTGAGCCTCTAACTTAGGAATGGCAGTTTCTGCGAAAGCAATGTTTTTGATGTTTTGAAATGTTACGGTAACCATTTCTAACGAAATTCATGACCTATACTCCAGAGATATTTTTACCGTATATGGGCGTACTTAGGCCTATGCGTCTGTATTTAAAACTACACCTATATCCGGAAAAAGGCACATGCGCCTATACATGAACGCGCATGACCGTAAAATAGATTCTCTGGGGCGGGCATCCCATTATATACATGTACTGATGGTTGGCTCGTAGAATGCAATGAAGATGCTCTACAATGATATAGTTCGTAAGGCCTACTGTACGTGTACACGTATTATATAAAAACTAATTGCAGGCTGTCTGATACACGTTGTACCAGACATGCGCAGGCCTCGCATGTGGGCCCATTGCACTGATCACCTGGAAATATTTTATGCTTTATTAATATATTGTTAAAACCGAGCTGAGGAGCTAGAAACATGGCTCAAGGGTTTAGCAGTGTGACCTGGTGGGATTCGAACCCACGACCTCGAGTAAGTACACGTATTAAGTGCTTGCACACTTATTTACATCCAGACTAAGCATTTACGTTTGTTTTTTCAGTTGTAATTTGTAGGCATTTCCACTATTTTTGTAGAGGTTACATAAATGGTTCAAGTCATGATAATTGTCTTCCCGACACAACATACTGTATACACGCGATATACCCTTTGTGTCTGGTTCAATGAATGTACCAATGACCGGTTGTATGAAACAGTCTCAGCAGGGATTGTTCTTACCTTTGTTTACCTACTGATTTGATATGTTTATCACACCATTTCTATGTGAGCTCCTCTTTTACTTATGACGTTTTTTAATAGTACAGAGTAAGTGAAAATTGAGCCCTAAATTCAATGAGGATAAATCGGGACTAAGTCTTACAATTACATGGGCGCACCCAGGGGTGGGGGGCTCGGGGGGGGTTCGAGCCTCCCAATTTGGCGAATTGGCCAAAAAGGTCCGCCTCAGCGAAACAAAAAGTCTGAGTACACGAGACAATGTCCACAAAGTCCACAGGAATTCTGGGCGTATGCACAATTCGTTGGCCTGAACCTAGTGGCCCTTTTTTAGTCCTCGTTGACTTTTGTCAGTAAAGGTCCGTATACCGAAAAATTCGAGCCCCCCTATATTTTAGGCTGGGTGAATCAGGAACAATAAATAAAAAGGTACCTGTTTATTTTTAATAACTTTAAGAATTCAATGCAAACTTACTCTTGGTATGTATCAAAACTAAAACTTGACATACCAATAAAGATAAAATAGGTTGCACTTACAGTCGTATTACGTAACTTTATCAAAAAATATTATATATGCTTACGATTTCTAACTGAAAAGTAAACGTAGGTGACCCATTTTGATGTAAACAAGTGCGCAAGCACGTGCCACCTTCTGTGCGTTGTCTGCTGCTTCGGATACTGCCATATTTATCTTTGTTTTCACACGCAACTTCTGTGCCAAATGAATAATTGGTCGTGCAGGAAAGCCTATCTCAGTTGGGAAAACCCAACATGTCCAACCCTTTGACATTGACTTGGTGCGTCTTATATACCCGCCAAAAGTATTAGAAGAGTAACTCTTCACTTATATCGCTATGTTTGTCATTTTTCTATCTTTCATTCAGGCTGGCAGCTTTGTAGCAAATAACTTGAAATTAACTAAATTTATTTTGTGACACCCTTACGGTACAAACCAAGTATTCGGCATACTAAAACTTTACTCACGCTATGGCAATGCCACCGGTCTTGCCGTGAACGCGTGTTGTGAATCCGCAATATACATGTACCTAGTCATGACAAGACAAATGTATTGGGTTGTCAAAATTAAGCTACTAGTAATTACGGCAAACCCTTAATTTGCTTTATCTAATTTTGCGTTTGCTTTATTTAATTCTGTTGCAAGAATTTTATGCAGCTGGCAGGTTTGTTTGTATAATCTCGCAAATAAGCGCAAGTGCCTATATGCGGAAGAGAGCAGATTTCCGCAAGATATGCACATTGAAATGTGCAGCATAGGGGAATGCGCCTACGCGTGGCAGTCAGGCGAACACTGGTCTCCGTCCGTTTATAGGCGCATCTTGATTTTAAGAAAAATACACGACTGAACCATTTCATTTCAAACACCGTATTGGTGTCAGTGATTTTCTTTGTTCTGCTCAAATTCTTCGCATATAGGCACATGCGCCTAAGTTCTGCAATTTGACGCGGCTCCACAATTACATGTGCACTTGCGCTCAATCGCGGGTTATAAGGTAGTTGCTATGGCTACCATTTTTGGAATTTCAAAAGTGTTTTACAGTCTTGACATACCAGGAATATTTACAGAAACTAATTTGTGTAAATCTTTCTGTTATTAAATGGGTTTTTTCCGCGTTTGAGAACATGGTGTGCCCTGGCGACCATTTTGGATTGTCAACATTCATCTACGGGTTAAGATAAAACATCTTAGTTGGCATGTAACGTGCGGATGTTGCAATTCTAAAATATCTGGCAGTACAAATTCAAACTTGGCAACTCACCTAGTTTCTATAGACCGCCACTAAGAATGTTTTGATCGTGGTTGCTTGTTTGTAACTGCCAGCTACGCCGAGAGGAGGCAGCACAAAAGGGGGGCCTGGTTAGCTTCTAACACGACTGCCATCAAGCCTAAAATCGGTTACCACGGTAACGATACCCAAATCAACTTGGCAAAAACCACTGTCAGCCAAGCACCTGCGTCTAACATGGCCTGGAATTGGTGATTTTTGCTAGTAAAATACCGGATTACTATGGTAATGGTGCATATTTTTGCTTTATACCCCCAAATTTCAAAGGCGGCTCATTATAAGTACTTTGATGCAGTTTGAGAATGACTGTATTCTTCTAAAATGACTTCCAACAAATCTGTGGCCCGTTTATTATATAGCAATTTATCGTACATGTATCAGCCTGGGTCTGCCTTTTTCGCTCTCACGTTCTTTGTTCATTAACATTCTACCATTGATATGTTCACCGTGTGAACTTAACCGAAACAAAAGTAAGCGAGTACCTTTACTCTAAATGTTGCATATCAAAAGCGTTATCTTTAAATCTGGTTGTGTGATGACGCTCATTCAGTCCAAGTTTCTTCAGTTCTCGTATGACGTTACCGTATATACTATCTACTAAGAAGTAGGTGTACCACTGGAAAAGCGATCCCCATGAAAAATACAGTTATAAAGCATGATAATAAACTCGTGCTAATTGTGACTTAAAAATAAAGTTTAATCCCCGCCAGATTGGGTTTAGAGTCGACAAAGGGGTCGGCCGACTTGAATATCCTTGGAAGCGAGGTTGACAGGATAATGACAAATCGGGGATTTCATACCACGTGACTGCTTTGTACATGCAACCTATCGTTGTCCTTGCATTTCGTGTTACAGGAAACGAGTGTGCATTGCTCCGTAATATTTGAATGTGTTTGAGAAGTACAAAACAAGTGAACACGCTCGAAAGCGTTAGATTTATTTAAGTATAACACTCGACATTACGGCTTAAGAGACAAAGATTTCTGTCGTCTTGTCCACACACTATGGCAGCATGGTGTAGCAATCCGAATTTATATTGACCATCCTGTGACACCTGCTCTCCACCCTTCTTAGCGTGATTCTAAAACCAAACGAACAGAATACATGTACAACCATAGGCTCCTAATTTATTCATTATATGACGTTGTAAGCAGGCAGTCCTAATGTTGGGATTAAATTATCAGTTTATAGAACGTGGCTTCTATTCATTCGCAAAACACAAGACGGCAATCTCCAACGACATCTTATCTTCCGGGACTTTCTTATCTGAGTCTGTTTCAAATTAAGAGAGAAGGTGTTTTATTTTTTACTCGTGTCTCGTACTGAGGCGGAAAACTAATATCTGAGCCTCTACATGAGGTGTGCCCATGATATCCAGTATGAGAGTCGAAACAGGAAGTGCCAGTGGTTTATTTACTCGTCACATCAAGTTTGTGGGTTTTTTTCCACAACCGCTCACATATTTGTAAAACCACTTACCACGATGA
The DNA here is from genome assembly GCA_002633005.1 of Phoronis australis. Taxonomy (NCBI): domain Eukaryota; kingdom Metazoa; phylum Phoronida; family Phoronidae; genus Phoronis; species Phoronis australis. The sequence continues at coordinate 294,916 of NMRA01000226.1, read as the reverse complement.
ATCTCTGCGCCTCTCTATGGTCGTAATGGCTTAGTTCCAGTCTGCAACCGTAGGAGACCAGTGCAAGGGGCTGCAATGAAATAAAATGAACTCATTTGCGCATGTGTCACGCTGTCAAGAAGGTAAGCCAGAATCTAGAACCAAAGGGCTTCACGTGGTGCCTTCACGGTATCGGATCTCATTCAGTCTCGTTTTGCCTTAGTCTGCCAGAAGTCATTGAGCCGAAGTACCCTCGTTCACACGTAACATACACACACACGTGTATTTGAATCGACCATGTGTGGGATTAATGTTGCAGAAAGACTGAGACCAAAATCGCCATTTTGTCACCAACCTTGTCTTGAGTCTACAGCTTTGCAAAACCAGTATGCCTACGTCGAAGGTCTTACAAGCCAGAAAATTTTTCATCATGGTGTTCAGATTCCTAAACCTACGTACACTTCCTACAAAACGGAGCTGTGAAGTGAGTAGTCCTATGCATGAAAGCCTAGTTTCCAGTGGCCCACCACTTTTGCACATGAGGCCCATTACGCAGGCGGCAGTATAGGGTAAGGCTATTTGGCCTAAAGAATTTTTGAGTAGTATAATTTTTGCAAATGTGGATACGCCTGTCATACATGTACGTCATTTTGTGACTTAACCGAAGTCAGTCAATTGAAAGAATTTTACTCCAGCCTACCCTCATTCAATACCTGTACAGTCAGTGTTAACCTACAATGTGTATATTGCCGAGCTATGATCGCCAAAAGTCGTATTTGGTTCACCCTTCCAGATACCCACTGGCTTAGCCAGTCTCATTTTTGCCGGAATTTTTTGTCGGCAGTTGGGTCACTCCGACCTGGGAGATTACCTGCCATGACATGAACTGAGGTGGCTGTGTTGTTTTCAAAACCGTTAGTTCGGAAAATCACCATCTTAATGACGCGGAAAATCCAATTACACAAACAAAAACATTGAAAATCCTTTATCTTTAACAGAGTGTAAGAAGTTGTCCCTTGCCACTTGTACCTTATCTAGCGACAATCTTCTTGATGGTGTGATCACGTGTCGCCACAAGCAGCTGGTCACCAGGTGTCGCAGATGTTGGACTTCATTCTCATCAGCACATGGATGATAGAGCATCACTATTGCACCATGCTGAAACAGTTAGATTAAAATCGTTCAGTGGTAATATTAAACTCATGTAGGGCGCGTTACGGATCGAGTCAAGCCCCGGGGTCATAAAGGAACCCACAGTGCAAAACGACAAGGAAACGCTTTGCGTCCGCAAGACTTTTGAAATCAACGCCATCGAGACATTTACGGGCAGACTAGGGATAGAAATGGATGCTTGACAATAGGCCGACAAGCAAATTCGCAACACAAGAAAACTTCTCGAGCTCCACATTGCTGTCCCTCAGTGGTCACAAACTTTGGTCTCTTTCGTCTTCCCAGTTGTCTGTTTTTCGTCATACTATCACATTTTGCCCGACAAATCACCTAAATTAATATACCCTATAAACCCGTGCAGAAAAAATGAATAATCCCCACAAATCAGCACACTTCACCTCTCTTCCAAATTTCCTTTTCTGAATGAACTTACCTCTAGGGAGTGCAGCCATCTCTGAGGCGGTAAATAGCGATATTCTCCGTATACAGGCCACAGGGGGCGATGTGGCCCACTAGAAATAAACCTTCGTTAACTAGATGAGAGCGTCAATACTGTCTTTCACAGCGCTACAAAAGGTAGCACTGTGAAATGTTTTTTAACATGGCTTCTCATTGGTTAAAGTATGACATTCAGTCATTCACATTGATTGAAATCTGGGAAATCCCTTTCAGTTTACTGTTACTTATTATGGTGACCATCTATGACTTGAATAATTGCAATTTATTAAAAAGGCCAGTGATCGAAGTAAACAAAGTCAAGAAAACCCCGATCCAAGGGCTAAAGCCCAAGTAATACAGTGCATAACGACGTGTGCAAGTGGTGGCGATGTGATCGGTATACATGTACTTCCAGAAAAGGCATGCGCATTGATGCCCACACACGACATTCATCATGTTTCCGCAGGGCCACTTTTCAGTATAGGTGGCGCTGTGCCTGACGGTAAGAGCGTCTAAATTGAAATGTCAAATTTCGGATATGCTTGTTGAAATTTCCTGGAGTGAACTTTGCAGTCATGATTTTCAAATGAAAATTAAGTCTTCGATGTAAGCCAAAGAAATTGGCCACATTCAGTGAATAGTGCTCTTCTTTTCTGAATCAATGGCATGTTTATTTTTCTCAGTGCAGAAGCACTGTTTACTTTTGGAAAAACACAAAAATTAAAATCGTTATTTAGCCACTTAACCCTCCCTGCTAATGCCTTCCTGGTGGCGCTTGTAATTGACATGCACATGTTCCGGTAACTTTATCGTGTAGTTCTCAAATTTCATACCTCTAATCTGAAAAATATAGGCCACGTGAACCATGGCCCAAAGATGACATCGCGCGTTTCTTTTTTAATTACCTCAGGATCTCGAGATAACTTTAAAAGTCGAGATAATTAAGTCGAAATCTTGAGATCCTAATATAATTCAATCGGGATCTCGACATCCTGAAGTAATTAAAAAACAATAAAAAAACGCGCCATGTCATCTTCGGGCCACCGTACACGTAAACAGTGACGCACTGAAGCGAAATGAAAGCCAAGAATCGTAAATCTTTTTATAGAAACCTGGGATTTTACTGATTTCAGACGAGCTCCAGACAGGAGTCCTCTATTCTCTATTGGAAATTGATGTCTATTAGAGACCTGGGGCTTGGACATAACTATAATGACAAACATAAAAACGCCTTTGTCAATCCATGCGCGCATCCAGCCTAAAAATGGGGGCTCGAATTTTTTAGAATGTGGACCTTTTACTAAGATTCAGGGGGTGCGTTCAGAGCTACGCGTTGTGCATTCGCCGAATTTTGGTAGTCCCTGTCTTTTTGGTGACTTTTGTCTCGTTTTTACTTTTTTCAAAGTTTTTGTTTCTCTGAGGCGGACCTTTTCGCCAAATAGGGCGTGGCTCGTTCGCACGCCAATAGTTCATTCATCCAAAACTTCCACTAAGTACCTACGAAGTTGTGTGCCTATATGGTAATGTGGTGTTCTCGGCGGGAGTAAAAAACGTCACTATAAACTGATGCTTCTACATATTTCGCCAGATTGTCACTTGACTGACAATCATTGGTGAAACTAGGAGTTGGAGTTTGGGAGAGTGACAAAAGTAATTTCTCACATATGCCTTCTGAGGAAGAAAACTAAACCGTTCTGCAAGCAGGCCTACCTCCGGTTGAAATTTAGTGATGTTGCCTTATGAGGCCTATCGGTCAATTTGGCATATTTTAATCACTTATCTTAAAAATTTTCAATAGACTTTCATGAAAGTGAAATTGATAAAAGTAGCAGTTTCTTAAATCGGAAGCTGTCATGACGCACTGAGCGAGTTTCGAAGACATCAACCAGTCTCATCAAATCGTGCACCTCACTTTTCACTCCCCTTTTCAGCTTTTAAGTTGATAATGACCGATACATCAGTAGATTTTCAGTCACAGCTTCGTTGCACAACAATTTGCCTTTAACTTCAGCAATGATGTTAGAAACAGGAAATAAAATCAAAACAAAATGAACAGCCACTTTGATTGGTTAGATTTGGTGGTTGCATTGTGCGACACAGCGTAACACCTCTGGTTTGGGAGAACTGCGGGTCGGCGTTCTGTAGACTCAACACACTCGCGAATCCCTTTAAGCAAGAGGACTTCTCTTATGGACAGGAAACAGTGAATTATATTCCATGATCGAAATTGCACACTCACCGTCCAATCTCTTCACTGTCCGCCAGTTTGCTTAGGTTCGCTAGTACGCTCCCCAGTATACTCGTGAAATACTTCACTCACGCGATTTCGCGCGATCTTGCTTTGTCATGCATTTAGTACGGTTTGCCAGTCAGCTGTTAAGTGCTTCGTCTTTTAACTTTTGACTGACCATCATCTATATTTTTTCGGGAAGTTATCAGAATATTACACAGACACACTGGGTTCAGTTTTTAAACGGAACCCAGTGTTTGCGGGTACATAACCAAGCACTTATAAATGCTTGGTTATGTACAGTCGGCCTACCGATGAAAGTGTTAATCTGTTGATAAAAAAATTCATTGAAGCAAAACTCAATGTCACGAATTACGTACACTGGGGTGAATTAAAAGCACCATAACAACAACAACAATACTAATGAACTTGTGACTCTCACTATTTGAAACTTTGCGCATGAGCAATTCACATTCCTGCCTACAACTTCCGCCTTGCCACCGTTTCGACGTTGTGTGTGAGTATGAGCGGCCGATTGTAACAGATCATCTTGCGCCGTGTCAGTTACGCCGTGTCAAGAGTTAATGTCTAAATGGAACTAATGGCAAGATTTGCCTCCGCTAACTTAGCGACTTATTCTGGTTTGAAATTCATGATTTCAGCTTATTGACCTAATTAGCGCTGCGTGGGTAAGTTTTCGTTGTGAGGAAAAATGACAACTAAATAAATATTTCTAAGAGAACCTGAAGTTAAAAGGCAGCGAAAATCGATCTCTAATGCGGATAAGTTAAGTTTTAGGACTCCGGCCCACACATACATGTACACTTATTCATGTATCGAATGCAAGTGAGTAATTAACATTAAAAGGAGGCGTGACATAAAAATGAGTCCATATACAAGCACTTTTTTCAGAACTCTCGAAATTTGGAATATTAATTTGAATGGAACTTCGTTCTAATTTTTTTCTTTCTTTGCCAACTAAAGCGATAATTATTTTTGGTGGTTTCAACCCACCGACACCCCCCCTCCCCCAGAATATACGCCCATCCTCACTGTTCCAAGTGACGTTATGGGAGCATTAAAATATATGACGCTTGTGCAACGCATTTACTGTCAAATGCGACCCTCGCCTATTCTAATATGTACATGTCCGTACATACAAGGAAGCCGGCGAATATGGCATTGAAAGAGCGCAGTCTGAAAACCCACCTCATAGGTATCCGGTCGGAATACGTGATGGCAGTGTTCATGCACTTGTGCAGTGGCTGAAAAATAAAAGATGGGGGTATATAGTGGCTACGGTGTAATGAATGTAAATGTAAATCTGAAGACCACTATTCAAACAACGTATATTGTCGTGAAAGAGTGCACTACGTTTACATGGGCAATCCAGTATAGTCGGTGGGCCAGATCTCATAGCGTTCATCCTTGTGAGTACTTTGGGGGGCAACCTAGTTTTCTCTATGTGGCTAGATAACATAACTATAAATCAAATTCCAAAAAGTTCCCACGTCTACACTTGCACATTTTTTAAAAAAAGGTGTTTTTGTTGCACAAAATATGATGCACATTCCTGCCACTTGGTAGCGCTTTTCTATTGAATTGACCAATCAGAGAGACAGATTGTATTGTTGTGCTTAGTTACTTCAATATGGCTGCTCCCATGGAGTGTGATGCCGTGAATAATTCAAGGTTTATCAAACAACACAAAATTGTGATGCTAGAGCATAAAGAAGCTTAGGAAAGCTTCCTGATTCCTGATGAAAGCTGATGGACTGCGGAACTCTGTAGATCAGTAGATAAAAAAGAAGAAGAGGTGTCACAAACGTTTGTGAAGAAAACAGCTGCATGTCCTGGTATAGCCATAGCCTACACAGTACACTGCTGAGTGCTGTAGACTAGAAGACCAAGTGTCAGACCAAAGAATTGAAAGGACATAGAACGACATAGCAACGATTCAAGGCACCAGCAGTAGTACTAAAGCTGAAGTTGGTGAAAGTGATACAGATGTTATCCAAGATTTCCCAACAAAATCAATTATACTTCCAATATCTGAAACACCCAATTAACCTGAACAAGATAGGAACATTCTGAAACATGAGTGCATTATTTGTTAGCAGGAAAAGTATATTATGGACCATATTTCAAGAAAGAGCAAGAAGTATAGCTTTCAAATACAGGTACGTGTTTTTGAAAGGTACATCTTGGTGTTTTCCAGGTGTGTTTCAGTATTATCATCAGTTGTTTTTTTAACTTGTTCAGCCCCTTGGCTGCCTAGGCCTTAGACAATACCGCTGACCCAGTAGAGACGGTGATTATACCATAGGTACTCCATATGCCGGATGCTTTTCGGCAAATTATGTTCCTATAAGTTTAGAAGTTACGCGTAGAGAGATGCCAGTGAGGATGTCGTTAATGTTTTCATTTGTTCCCAATTTAAACAAATACTCCTGCAATCTTATTTTTCGAACACTCCAATGTTCAGTTGCCACATCGACACTGCTTGCGCTAAGGGATAATCATATGGCGTTATACTGTGGGTGTGATTTTAAAGCACTTTAAGTCAAAAATTTTTGAGAAGGTTAAATGGAGTAGATGGTTGCAAACAACATGCCCAAGTGGCCGTCATCCCCTGCCGTAGTCCTGGGATAGGGGGAACCTCTTCTCAATTTTTTGTAAACATTAATTACTTAGGTAGCTGTAATGATAACTAAATTAAAGTGCTAAAGTGGCCATCGTCGCCGTCGTAATTTGAGGACGATGGAAGCCACTGTCCATTTTGTCAAACGTCGATTACTTTAAGTGTAAATTGATTGACTACGGTTTGAGCATCTGATTTAAAAAATTAAATTTCAATCACTGCACTGGTATATCAGCTGATTTATTTTCAGTTGCATCAACTAATCTAATTATTAGATGATCAACATTTTTACGCGACAGACCAGACGACATGTAAATTTGTTAGGCTGGTGGTGGATCAGTTCCTGATAAGTCCGCCTGAAAAAGTTGCATGCCAACTCACTCATAGTTGAATGTTAAATTAGTGTTAACAGTTCGGGTTTTTTTCAGTTGGACTTGTATCGCAAGCAACAGCTCAGTCCAGAGCCCTGAATATGCAAATGAAATTCAAAGATAAAGACCTTGTGTCTTAGAAGCCAAGTACCACAGATCATCATGCTATAAAAA
>NMRA01000226.1:167860-287906 GCA_002633005.1 Phoronis australis | reverse complement strand
CAAATCCTGCCCGCCTCCAAACAAGGACTTAGTGTTTGACCCTTCATTGCCTGCGGGCCAATCACCAGTGTGCAGTGCTGTACCATCTCTAATTGACCATAGTTGGGTCATTGGCGGTGGAGCTTTGCAGTTAAAATGTAAGACAATGCCTGCATCTCCATTGACAGTGCTAAACGACGAACGCTGCAAGTGCAAAAAGAACATGTGTGCTGGGAAACTGAGTTTGTGCTGCAATGTTGGGTCAAACTGTACAGAAATGTGCAGCTGTGACAACTGTAGTAACATCAGCTACACTGACTGCATAACATTGGATAGTTCTTTGACAAGTCAACCCTAAATAGACCTCCAACCTCGTTATTTCGTTTTTTGTATTAAAAAGTTAATTTTATTTGTTGATTAAGTCATAGAAAGTACATACTTTGATTATTGTCATGTATTTGTCTCACACTGCTTGATAAACGCTGTCAGAATAATCTATTATTTTCTTACAGTCTGTGTGCACATTCACAGAGATCATTCCACTATATTGTTTTTGTACTATAACGTATTTCTGGTGTATTATGCAAACAAGCTGTATTTTACACCAATAGTCAATGTTTTAGTCATTGAGGCACACATTTTGTCCAGTCTCAAATGTTTTGTGTTATTTTTTTTGCCAGACAATGCCAGAATAACTTCCTAGTAACATCCAGACTTAGTTTGCATTTTTGCCACTAGGTGTCTCTTTACATTTTTTAAATTTCACTGTTTACAATTAATCTACAATAGTAAAACATGTAATGTGAGAGTAATATTGTTCAATACAATGGCACTGATGGGACCATATTACTTTTTTTACAAAAAAGTCACCAAAACTGTTGTTTTTACAAATATAAGTTTACTAAGCTCTTTGGTGATTATTAGGTAATTTCAAACTCAAATTTCTCAAAAATGTGCATTTTTATATGTGGGAACTTTTTAGATTTTGAAAACACTCTAACAAATGAATTAAAACACATCAAAATAAAATTGCCCCCCTAAAGTACTCACAAAAACCATTTTCTAGAGGCCCTTCAAAATTCTGGCCCACCGACTGGTACACTAGAAATGTATTTTTTGTTTGGTCATTACGAAAGTCCCGTTTTTATAATATGAACGAACAACGCGCACTCGATGTAATTCCCCAGGTCGCTTTGGTTCAGTTAACCAAAAAGTGTACTACAAATTAACTTAATTGTCTAGTGTCATAAATTTGCACGTGTACGATCGACAAAAATCGCTTTATCGGATTCTTTACTTTTGAATATCACTTACCAGACGGATGTGACCACATCGAACCGTGCTACGAACCTGCAATGGGTATGAACATTACTGCATCAGTAGTCCCTGTCAGACATCTTAACTATTACCTCACAATGAAACAAACAGCGGTTGGAGAGTTGAAAATTTTCCATCAAATTTTCCCAATATCCCTCTTCCCCATCCTTGCTATCGAAAATTTACCTTAACCTCAGACCGAGGTGAAAACGTTTTCAGTCTCCCTGGCTAATCTACATGTATATTGCGATGATGTGGTTGCTTAGTATGATTTCATTTTGACAGTTTGGACCAGATCAGATAAAATTAAAATGCCAAAATTAAAAATAATAATAATCAGGTCGGATTTTACGTAAGCGCTTTAAATTACTAACGTATTGCCGCGCCAATAGGCCCATGGGAGTCTGTGCGGAACTGCATTGATATGTGCAGCTTAGGTGCATGCGCCACTTCGGTATAGAAAGGACAACCTTTTCCTATCTCATGTGATGAGGTCACGAAATGCAAGCATAGCTGTGAAACCAATGTTTACCGGCCGTGTAATACATACCGTTATTTAGTTCCCTGAACAACGTACACAAACGCCAAGACAATCAATTTGTCTATACCTGTATTGGGTTGAGGATATCTCCTTTACAGACGTACTCGTCATCTTTCGTGTAATCCCAGTCAACAGTCAGATTTGTCTGCAAATGTCAAAATAAACTAGTAATAACTTAGACAATGCAGGAACTGGTAAAACAATTTAAAATCCGTTAAAAATATATCGAGCTTTCGAGCCTAACAGGTGCAGCTCTTCATCAGGTGTGGAGACAAATGGCGCGAAAGGTTTCCTTATATCAACCTGTTCTGAACTACAAAAGACGAGAGAAAACCTCTCTCTTTTTTCATCAGTTCTCCTCACTTTGTTTGGTTTGAAAAAAACAAATGTCTTATGAGTCCGTTCTTGCATTTTAAAAGGATCTGGCTAAAAAATACTGATGAATTATCGACCACAAAACAGTATCTGGTTGGCCACTCTGTTCCTGCCAGTCAGAGTCCCATCCAGGCAACTGCCGCGCCAGTTGACTCCGCAGCATCGGGAAAATTATTTTACAGTACCAGAAGTTGTGATTTACAACATTTTGCCACTAGTTATTCACTTGGACTGCTGATAATGACCATCTCCATGGGCGTACCCGGGGGGGGCTCGGGGGGCTCGAACGATCGAATTGGGCAAAAAGCGAAACAAAAAGTCCGAGTAAACGAGCCAAAAGTCCACAAAGGAATTTTGCGAGGTAGCACAATTCGTAGGCCTGAACCTAGTGACCAGTTTTTTTTTTCTTAGTCCTCGTTGATTTTTGTCAGTGAAAGGTACGCATGCGGAAAAATTCGAGCCCCCCCTATATTTTAGGCTGGGTGCGCGCATAATCTCTAAGGGTTAATCAAAACTTCTCAAAAAGTGTAAACTGACAATTCATGTGTATATTTTTTCTCTTGTTGTTTTAATCTCTCAAATAACCAATCAAAACACGAGGCGGTTCCTTCCCATGATGCTTTATTGTTGACCTTGGGTTTTACGACCGAAATTGTTCGTCCATAATTATACTCGTGATCACGACCGAGACTTAGCTCGTGCTTTCAGATTGNCTCCATGGGCGTACCCGGGGGGGGCTCGGGGGGCTCGAACGATCGAATTGGGCAAAAAGCGAAACAAAAAGTCCGAGTAAACGAGCCAAAAGTCCACAAAGGAATTTTGCGAGGTAGCACAATTCGTAGGCCTGAACCTAGTGACCAGTTTTTTTTCTTAGTCCTCGTTGATTTTTGTCAGTGAAAGGTACGCATGCGGAAAAATTCGAGCCCCCCCACTATATTTTAAGCTGGGTGCGCGCCTAATCTCTAAGGGTTAATCAAAACTTCTCAAAAAGTTTAAACTGACAATTCATGTGTATATTTTTTCTCTTGTTGTTTTAATCTCTCAAATAACCAATCAAAACACGAGGCGGTTCCTTCCCATGATACTTTATTGTTGACCTTGGGTTTTACGACCGAATTTGTTCGTCCATAATTATACTCGTGATCACGACCGAGACTTAGCTCGTGCTTTCAGATTGAAATCGTTTGTCCATAATTACGCTCGTGACTACGACCGAGACTTCGCTCATGCTTTACGACCGAAATCGCTATATCCAACAAGAAATTGGTTTGCAGGTCACGTGAGCTCTACAGAAGTTGTACGCTCGTATTTTTTGCTCATAAATTTAGCAAGTATAGTCATTATATTTAACTACGAGTTCACGAGACCACCACCCATTAAGTTAATACTCAGTTGATGTTGTTTTTGTTATGCAAACGGTTTGTTATTCAACAACATTTTAAAAATTTACTGCATAACCCCCTAAGACCATTTTGAACCAATGTTTTTTGCAATGTCATATGTTATCTTCACGCATTGTTAAGAGTAAAAAAAAATATTGCAGGAGGTCTGATACAGTTTGTACCAGAGGTGCACAGACAGCGCACGTGGACCCATTGGATCACTGTTTATGCTTTATTAATATACAGTTAAAACCGAGCGGAGAAGCTAGAAACATGACTCAAGGGTTTAGAAGTGTGATCCAGTGGGCCTCGAACACACGACCTCGAGTAAAGAAAGTGGGCACTTACCAAACTAGGCTACACTGCCTCCTCCTATTGTTAAGAGTAAAAGAACGAAACTTTGCCTAAATAAATGAAAAAGCATGTTTATTTTAACAAGTTATATAAAAGCACTGTCAGACAACCTGCTAGATATACACTTTGCACATCAATATGTACCAAAACGGACAACTTTCAAGTGCCTGGGATGGTTAGGACAGCAAGTAAAAACAAAAGCAGCCGATCTTTGATATTTTCAACCTTTTGCACTTTTATACTTTGCACCTGAGATTTTACCTTCTGAATACTTCATACATGTAGCATGTGAAAAATACGAGCGTGAAATTACCAACGTAAAACTAGGCCTACGCGCGAAAAATATGAGTGTAAAGTTACGAGCGCACAACTGCTTCAGAGCTCACAAACTAAATTTGTCATTCGATATAACGATTTCGGTGGTAAAATACGAGCGAAGTCTCGGTCGTTATTACGCGCGACACTTTCAACGGTAAGGCCCGAGATACTTTCTGGGCCACGTTACAACCCGATTTGAGCTGCGTTTTTTTGCGAGCAACCGTTACTGCATCGTGATTTCTGGTATTACAAATTTCGTCTCATCTCAGGGACGTAGTCTCATATCAAGAAGGCATTTCATTCAAATTGCACTCTGAGGCCTCCGTATTGCAAACCTTGTGATGAGATTGGATCGGCATGCATTTACAATNCATATACTTTAGGCCCATCAAAATCAGGCTTCTTTCCAAAATAGCGATTCCCCCGGTAGAAATTTAACGAGGAGCGAGTGTGTTGAGTTGAGCACCCCTCCGCTCACAAAGTTGGGAGGCAGCACTCTTCCCCGTCCCATCAAAGTGACCAGAATGATATGTATTGATTTGCCGTGCAATCAATGCTCGAAGGGTGAGGGGAAACTGGTGGTGGCTAAGAAGGGATGACATGGACATTCTCTTTTGTTCCGCCGCCCCCTCCCATATTTTCTTATCCCATATGATTAGGGCACTTAATTTGATCTAACAACGATGAGGTAGCCACAAAGTAAACCCTACTGATAGAAACCCAACTCGGACTGGGCCACCTAAGCCGCCTGTTAGGTGCCATACCCATCTGCGTAAACCATAATCCATTGGAGCATAAAATAATAGACACCGATCTTGAGTTGGTACCGCAGGACAAAAACTGTCAAAAATAACTATAATTTCATTCGACTTCGATTTTGAGATTAGACTCCGAGCCCANGATTCAAATTGCACTCTGAGGCCTCCGTATGGCAAACCTTGTGATGAGATTGGATCGGCATGCATTTACAATAAGTATCTTAGTCGATGGAACCGGCAAATAAAAATTACACACGTTGATTAAGAAAAACGAAAGGATTTGGGGGGGCGGCGAAGGTGCGCGGTCCTCCTTACGAACATCATCATGAAAAAACGACGCCAACATATACTTTAGGCCTATCAAAATCAGGCTTATTTCCAAAATAGTGATTCCCCCGGTAGAAATTTAACGAGGAGCGAGTGTGTTGAGTTGAGCACCCCTCCGCTCACAAAGTTGGGAGGCAGCAATCTTCCCCGTCCCGTCAAAGTGACCAGAATGATAGGTATTGATTTGCCGTGCAATCAATGCTCGAAGGTTGAGGGGAAACTGGTGGTGGCTAAGAAGGGATGACGTGGACATTCTCTTTTGTTCCGCCAACCCCTCCCATATCTTCTTATCCCATATGATTAGGGCACTTAATTTGATCCAACGATGAGGTAGCCACAAAGTAAACCCTACTGATAGAAACCCAACTCGGACTGGGCCACCAAAGCCGCCTGTTAGGTGCCATACCCATCTGCGTAAAACATAATCCATTCGAGCATAAAATAATAGACACCGATCTTGAGTTGGTACCGCAGAACAAAAACTGTCAAAATTAACTATAATTTCATTCGACTTCGATTTTGAGATTAGACTCCGAGCCCAGATCTGCAAATTAAACAACACTTTTAACTCGCATTTTTGGAATGCACGGACGCATTGTCCACCTATACATGTATAGCTATTCCTCCCGCTTCACTTTTGTTTAATCTCCTAAACCATACCTTGCCATCGTCGCACAGTGTGTTGATCACACCCATGGGCACCCCTCCGTGAATGTCCATACACAAAACGCTGGTCCCCACGCAAAGAACCAGAGCGAATAACAACATTACACCTGTAATCACAAAACCTAACTGAAAACCCACGTCTTCGCGATGAACTCACGAGATGAACTACATGAAAAACATGGTTCTGTGTTTACATTTAATAATCCGAAATCATTGATTCAAAGCTACCCGCACAATTATGATACAAACCGGTATTTGTCACCTGTACGTATAGATTCGATGTACATCGACCTATTCGTTCGCGCTAAGGCACTATTAAACGTACACCAACAACACTGTATGTATCTACCGTGTCACAGACGGTCACACTCTCGCACTTGCATCGGCTTAAAGGTTGCGCGTCCACTAATTTCCTCTCACTGAATCGAATTCTAACGAATTTAACGTCATGTTTAAAGAATCTGTAAACTTACCCAGATAATATAATAGACGCGGGTCTCCAGGAAAGTTGCCATATGTTTAATACTGCCACCATGCAACGAAGTAGACTTCAGAAGTGCTAGTTAAACACAGTCCGCAATTATACATTAGCTATGTGAGAGATAGCCAACCGTTAAGCTAGTCAGTAGAGGGATACAGAGGATAATAGGATGTTCATGATTTATCGCAATTCACATCAACCATTTCTCTATGAATTCGTACGAATGCTTGAATGTGATGTAAATGATTGATATCAATTTTCAATTGATGCTTATCGCCAGTCGTGATCATTTACATGATTTCTTGTCACATTTCTTCGTGCTGTATGCTCATGCTACAAGTACGCAGAATTGATCTAAAGTAACTACAACTCATTTACCTGTAATTGTATTGTAGCTTAACATACCTAAGGACATGTAAAAGGAGAACACACCGTGTGCTTTATACTTTTTATTTAAGGTTAAACGCTTACATTAAAATACGTGTCAACATGAACATTTACTAGAACAGGCTAACGTACACTTCACGGCGTGGAAAGTTATAACAGTTATACAGCGTGAAACAAGCAGACTTGCGATGCAAATGCAAAATAAACTCTGTCAACACTAAATAGCTTTCAATACTACTTAACACCCAGCCTCTGTCATAAATTAGCTTTTCATTCAGATCTCTTGCCGCCGGCTTAATTTGTTCCTTCCACACATTAAAATGGATTTGTATAAATTAAAATTAACTGGCATTATCCCATGAGACAATGTTCAACAAGTTGACTTTCCGAGGAAGGACATTGGGTGTCCCGAGCTGGACCCAATTCTCAGTTCTTCGTAAAATCTAAAACCACTCAGTTTAGAAGAAACTAGACGAGACTGGGGGGTTAACGTACATTTATACACCTGTAGGTGTCACCCTAGGGTTGGGGGAAACTGCCGCAGGGTGGGTCACCTTAAATTATATAGGTGAGCCTGCTCCGACAGCCACCCCTCTATTTACTTATATAAGTGTATCCAGTTGTAAGCATAGTTTCAGTTAACCACCCTTTATTGACAAATTTTACGTGGAAACATCTAAATTTATAAAAGTGATCCCATTTTCCTGCACGAAAATCAAAACTTTATTACTGAGAGAAGAAAATTGCTGATTAAATCAGAAGCTGGTGTAAGTCTTCTATCGAAATTTGCCAAATCGTTTCATATCATTTAAATACGTCCCTATGTGTGAAATGACGTTATTTTGAAAGATTCTGGTCGTCCTCGCTCATTCCTCTTTAAAATGACGTTTATGAAGTGGTTTTGTCTTTTCTTTCCGAGAAAGTCCAATACGGATGTGCCTCTTGCAACAGATGGACGGTTGTGTGACTTTGTAACGACCTGTATAATAAGATCATGGGCCATTTATCAAAGATAGATAGACGTTCGGTAGCTAAGACGGTCGTAGGCGCGTTATTGGGAAGGCGACGCCGCATTTTTGTGAAAACGAAACAAAGCTTCAGTAAACCATGCCAATAAACTGTATACCAATGAAAAATCAAGATAGGATTCTTTTAGCTACGACCGGAATTACATGTAGACGTTTGATAAAACGGGCCCCAATATTCAGAATCTCAAATTTCGAATCCAAATGAATTTCACATGTTCTTGTTATTTTAATATTTGGTTGAAATTGTACTACATTGCACACAAAGTAATGGGGTGCGAACATTTGGCTACTGACCACAGAAGACCACTTAATTTCATTGCCATCAAATGTGCTTTTGCTACCTACAGTTATTTACCTGCGTCTTCGTGCAGGCTCCCTCAACCACCTGGTATTAGTAGGGTTAGAGGGTGACAAATAACTATAGAGGCTATTTTCAAGATAGTTCCTTTTGGAAAATCCATTCGATTTGCAGTTATTGCAAAATTTGAAATTAAAACGTTGTATGTACAAACAAAATACTCTAAATTGCAGGTCAAAAATGCATTTTCTTACCAGAACTTTCTGACGCTTCATTACACTGTCGAGGATCTTTCTTACCCGTTTGGTACCAGAGGAAATTTGGAGTTGGGATTACGCTGTCTGTAGTAGCGCCACCTGTAAGACATGTAGCCCTTCAAATTGATTACGTCACTATGCGGCCACCTGTATACGTAAACACTCAGCACCACTGACCCCATCCTGAACTACATTTTTACAGCCCGGGGGGACTCCTATAGAATAGGAAAACGGGACGTTTTCACGATCGGTTTCCATAAGAAAGAATGCCTTTTCTGACAAAATTCTTTACAAAACAGTTCACATTGGGAGTTCGAAGTTATATGAAATATTCCTTTTTCCAACGACACAAGGTTTTAAATAGACATGGAATGCGAAAAATCGCAAACAAATGTATTTTAAACACATCGTGGCGAATCTACCTGTACTCATTGAGGATGTTAACGTGAGATTTGATCACTTTGAACATGGCAAGAACTTCTAAAAATAGTTAGATTTACTATTTTTGAATTACAGACAAAATAAAAACTTTTTCATACCATTACAGTTTTCAATTTTCCACCCATAATAATATATATGCGCGCATGCGCTCAAAAAAGTCGGACTGGCTGCGGCTACTATGTCTTGCCATACATAATAAGGAGGGCTGCTTTGCCGTGTGGGAGAAAAATTGATGAGGTCGGTGACAAGTAGTTGACAGATCGTTTTTTGAAATTTGAAACGATAGGAAATATCCTTTGACATCAACAGAAATTCAAAATCTTTGTGAACAAACGGTAAAAAAGTCTTGTGAATAGTTCGACTTTTTTCAGTGGCAGAAAACTGCTTTGAAGAATGCATTTTAGTCTGTTTTTCACGTTTTATGCCACTTTAAATACCACATTGAAACATAATTGAAGTAGCAGTGTGTTCATCTTTTACTACATGTAGATGGAATCTCTTCTTATCCAATTTCAGCTCTAATGACACTGAGTTAAAAGTTAGCTATCTAAGAAACTCTACGGCATTGATCAGGACCTGAACATTGCAACTGTACGGGAATGTTCCTTGAAAATCGTTCTTCTCATGATAACAAACTTCTGTAACAGTTACCATGGTATCATATTGCAGACTGTGAATAGAATAATTTTAAAACTTTTGTACCAAAATGTTGTACATACAGCTTAAGCATTCTGTCAGAGTACACGGTTTTGTACACTTATGGCCCACAAGGTACTGGCTACAAGTTTTCGGTTCCATGGGTCGAGCACCCTACTCGGGCAGACAGCCCGGTGTCCCGATGTAGTTCGGAATGCATCCTCGCAGTAAATAGTGGATACATGAACACATGCCATGCGCGCACCCAGGGGGGCTCGGGGGGCTCGAGCCCCCCATTTGGCGAAGTGGGCAAAAAAAAAGGTCCGCCCCCGAGAGACAAAACGTCCGAGGAAATGGGAAATTTCACTAAATAAGCCAAATGCGCGATTCACAGTGGTGCTCCCGTTTTTTTTTTTTTAGTTCGCCTGCTCTTTTGTAAGCAAAACGTCCACATCGCCGGGAATTCGAGCCCTCCCAAATTGAAGGCTGGGAGCGCGCATGCATGCAGATCGTCCCTACATTCCCTATTTCTACATGTGTATTCCGGATATTTCACGGTTCTAATATTCCGATTTCAAAAAAACACGAGCAAAAATTTGAATATGGTACCCCGAAAAACTTTTAGCCCGACAGTTAAAGTATCAGAATATTCGAAGCTCATAGAATCCTTAGACTACACCGCTGATGCCTTGGCCACATGTCAAGCAAAAGTTGCCCGTTCCCGCCAAATGAGTATTGCCTTAGCATGATCGTGCGATTTTTCATTGGATTATCGCAATAGTTGGTGATTTGAAGGCAATCCCAACTGTGAATCCCAATAACCGTCCGACTGCCAGTCGCTGTGACCATTCTTTCTTCCTAAACTCATCGGATCATAGTCGTAATATGTGATCGAAGCAGATTTAAAGCTGTTTTGAACCTGAGTTCTTTACTTGGACGGATGAGAAATTGATTTCTAGGCTTCACAGTTTATTCTTATTTAGTGATAGCGTGTCAAGGCAGTAGATGACGCAATTTGGACCCGGAAATAAGAATAGACATGCTGTAACACTGGGTCCAAAACGTCATAATGACGCCAAAATAAGGTCATGCCAAACATTCCTTTTTTGCTTGAGGCCACTCTCAGTGCGTAAAACGACCCGCAAGACAACTAAGCCGCGTTGTTGAGCATTGTTTCAAACAATAACGAACTTTCCGTTGTTTCTTCACCCAGAAATCACATTTAATGTAAGTAGGAATAAGGCCGATTTCATAACGGTAACTAGTGATCTAAATCTAAGTTTTGCTATCAGTTGACGGAGCTAAAAGGCCAGCTTTAGGTCAACGAATCTCGCAGTGGTAGTATGGATGGCAGTGCAACGTTCAGAGTCTTTGTTCTGATCACACAGGTTCACACAGTATGGTAAATTTTGAACAATTCTATTATTTCTTACCTTTTACGATATTTTGGGTGCAAAGAATGTCCGCTGTCAAACAGGATTCTTTCTCCATTCTTTTAGCTGAGGTCTCCAGCGAATTTTGCTCGAACAATTGTAAGCGGTATCCATCTTCAGGCTGAATTTCATCTGTACAATGCCCAGTACTTTCGGCAACAGGGCGGACTCTGACAAAATGATGGCAGTCTTCGGCAATGCAATCAGATGAAAAATCCTCTGGCTTCCGACCAAACGTACAGTCGCCGTCCAGCTCGTCTTCTTCCGGTATTACAGGAAATTCCTTGCAAGCAGACAGGACTGCATATTTCTGACGGAACTGCACCATTTCAACCCCTAGTGAGTTAGGCCGTTTATCCTCCGTTAGAGTGTTGCAGACCAATGCCTTGGTGTGCTGGACATGGTCTTTCAACATTCGTGATGCTTGGCTGGTGGTATTTGTGAAATCAGCCAAATTTTCCGAGGTTTCGCTTTCCTTCTTTTGACGCTTTACTTCCCTAAGTTCAGGGTCGTCCAGTGAAAGTTTTCTCTTTTCGCTATCAGCATTCTGCAGCCAAGACTCGTTACTTTCATCTTTTTCTTGAGCTGTGACTTTAAGACACTTAAAATATTCTTTGGTTAAACCGTCATCATTTGTATAACAACGTTTATGTCCGTGTCCTTCGTTATAAAGAGTCGGAGCAATGGGCTGAATGTTTGACTCAGCTGTGGTCCCATTCACGATTTCGCAGGGCTTTGCTTGATTCCAGCTTTTGGTATTAGAACGCTTACTTGATTGCCGTTTCTCGTGGTGGGTTGTAATATTAATTTCTAGCAGGTCAAGTGGTTTCTCCAGCCCAGTAATCACGCTTTCCAATACGCTGTTAATAAATACAGCCAAATCTGATTCTTCTTCTTCATTAGCGGAGAATTGACTGCTCGCGTTTTCATCTGATTCACCTCCGCTGCTATCCAATGGATTTCGGAATTCCGATGAGCTCTTGACAAGTACACCATCCAACGTTGCGGCGGCTGCGTTTGACAAGATATTGGTTATCACCAAATCAAGCTCACAGCAGTCTTTGTCGATGCTTCTTGAAACACCAACATTGGGGTTAATGGAGAATGGAAAATTGTGATCTAGCAGTAGATCGTTCATTGTATCGTGGTCAAGCGCACTCATTCGGAATAGTTTAGGTTTTGAATTACTTGCATCGCCACTATGCACGTTTCCGTCCATCTCGTTAAATGCCGAGATCTCCGCCACGTCCTGTGTACTTTGGGTGCCTTGGGAGTCTTCGTAAATACGAACGCTGGACAATGGAGATGAAAAATGAACGCTTTTTATCTTGTCGCCCATTCTCAATGCTGGATCCAAAAACAACAACAAAAAATGAACCATAGACATCGTATTAATTAAACACTGGTATTGGGGTGTTTAGAGAAGGCTTACAACATTGAAAAATACCGCTAGGCTAGTTGAGATGGGAAATCAAATCTTTTTTAAATTTTTCAAAGCTATTTCAGCAAAAACGTGCAAAATGAAGTTACCACATTTTTGCTACACGCTTAAGTATGCATTAGACTCCAGAAAGAGCACTGACACATATATGAAATAATTTCTTTACAAATTTTTTTTTTTGTTTTGAGACATCTGTGGTCGATTGCACGACACAGTCTTTGCATTTTAGATGTTGTTATATTGCCCATCACTGTACATCCTCATTGTGAGCTCCTCTTTTAATTATATAACAGTTTATCTGAAAACTGAAACCTTATCTCAATGAAAAATAACGAATCAGTTCTGAATCTAGAGATGTTCTATGAAAAGGTCCTGGTCTTTTAAAAGTTTCAGTAATACTAAGTATTCAATGTAGAGTTTATTTTCGCTATGTATCAAAGCTAAATCATGACGTAGTAGTGGAGATAAAATAGCTGAAGGAAGGACAATCAGTGTCCATATATCACAGCAAAGTTTCCTGAATTTCAGCACCAAGTCCACATATGCACAGGAAATTCAGGTGACACAGTTGAGTCCCTAATGAAACTGTTTCATGCAACTGGCCACTGGTCATCCCTTTCCTCAGACAGTCCATGTACAATTTTTGTACAAAGCTGTAAAAATATAGTTCATGCAACATTGTAGCCATTTTTCACACCTTTCCTGGTAAATGTTTGTCCACATAGACTTTCAATACTTTCTAGAAATTGTTACAAGTTGTAATAAAACAAATCTCCTTGGCCACT
Organism: Phoronis australis; assembly: GCA_002633005.1. Classification (NCBI taxonomy): domain Eukaryota; kingdom Metazoa; phylum Phoronida; family Phoronidae; genus Phoronis; species Phoronis australis. The sequence goes on along the minus strand of NMRA01000226.1, from coordinate 274,702 downwards.
GGAAGGCTGTCACCAAAGTAAAAATAGGTCGAGACGTAATAAGTCAATTAAAAAAACAATGAACATTTTCACTGCAATATAACTTACACGTTACTTCAGATACGATTTTTTTAATGTGAACTAATTCTCAATATTCTGCTTGTCCTGATGCTTCAAAAAATGTTGCTACCCGCATTCTAATAACAAGCCTCCTATAGATTTACATGTACCTGTCTCCGCAGGCTCGGCCCTGCCAGGGAACAAAATTCTTCTGGCACGCACGTTATCATTACTCACCCCTCCCGGACTACTTTCCGGATATATTTTTTAGTTCACAGACGGACCAACTTGTGTTACACATTATTCCCTGCCTTCCATGATGCCATGCACTTTCCCGCTCATTGGCAAAGTCGTCGATCTGAATGTTATCCAATTTGCAAAAATATGAGAATGATTACCATTCAACAAGTGCTGTGTTGAATGTAAAATCAGTTCAATGGCATTTCACTTTGTCCTTAAACAAATATAATAATTAAACTGATCATTTTGTTTTCAGTTTTTGCTTTTGTTTTCATACGAGTAGCTTGATTGAAGTAATCGCGAAATAGTAATATTTTGAAGTAAATAATCGAAATTTGGTGTGAATGTTTTTAGAATTAGAGACTTTTCACGGGCATTTGATTAGTGCCGGCGTAAAGAGTTTTCATCTGGCGTGCGTTCAGTAGACGCTAGAACCTAAGCTGAGACCTAGCTAAAACCTTGTCAAAGTCACGTGTTCTCATTTAAAATACACGGCAATATCTCACGTAATCTCGCGAACTCTTGCTTTTTAGCGAGGTCCTAGCGTTACTGAACGGGTGTCAGGTCATGGGAAGAGGTCTAGAAGAAGGGAACGGTGTGCAAGGTACAAAATAGCAGGTCTGACGGAGCCCCCTTCTTTTGTCTTCCCTCACGCTCCGCCACTGATGTCAAGAAAAAGAACTTAAAGGATCGCTGTTGCTCGATACCTTGCTCTACAAGTTGAAGTGTCACAGCTTGTCATTTTATTTCAAAGTGACATTGATCTGGAGAAGGGTTGATGTGCATGCGCGAACCCAGCCTTAAAAATTAGGAAGAAGGGTTGTCCCTTCTTTTTAGTGGACTTTTGTCTCGTTTTCTGCTTTATTTCAGAGTTTTCGTGTCTTAGACGTACGTTTTTGTCTACTTCGCCAAGTGAAAGTGGGGAGCTCCCCGAGCTCCCCCTCGGTGCGCGCATGATCTGTCAGTTTTTCCCAAGGCCAAAAGTCTCTTATCATTTGATAAGGGTCCAGCTGAGACCGAATTCATGCCGGTAAGTGGTCTCTCATTCAAAAGTTAGTTTGTTCTATGAAATTTATTTCAGTTCGTGAACCTTTGTTTTTATCATTTTAGATTGGTTTTGAATTGCAATAGAAACTAGATAAAAAGTTACTTGTTTTCAGCACAAAGTTTTAACTCTTTCAACTAACACGCCTATTTTAATCGACAAAAATTAAACAAAAGCATTTCGCTTCTGTTTAGGTATTATGGTTGAATTCTTAAAGCGTGCTTTCTGTAAGCCTCGGTCGGTGCACTGGCAAGCTCTGTGCAAATGAAAAATATTTTTGATGTAGGCCATTAAACGTTTGGAATTCTAAAAATCACCCCTTACTCAAACTAGGCGTGTTCTCTGGTTTAGGAAAGAACCGAGACGTCGTTATTTTCTCAGGCCTTTACATAAAGTTTCAGCCAGGTCACGGACTGGCAAAAGTCGTAGGCCTAGACCTAGTCTAGGCTAGTGACAGTGTACGCCGTACACTGTACGGGCGGGCCATGGCAATAGCTATACTGAGCTGACAAGCAGGTAGACATTGTCACCATCTCAACTAGCAGTATAGACAGTGGCCATCCCATGGGGCCTTCACACAGCGGAAGCTTTTCGGCGACTGCCACACGAAGTTCTGAGAGTCTAGTTTACTTGTTGTTTTTACCGTTGTTGGTTTTCCGCAGCAGACGATGCTGACTGTGCCGCCACCTTTTGGTTGAAGAAGTCATGTGACAGGTGCTGTAGTATTATGGGATACAACATTTTGAACCACAAACCCGGAAATACGCCAGGAAATACTATCAGGCAACTTTGTAACAGTTTCACAGAGTTTTGAAGGTATGTTATCGGCGCATTTGAATGTTGAGATCACTATGCATACTCACTGAAAGTCGTCAAATTATTTGAATTCGTTGGATTTACGAATCTCATTGTTATATTAGAAACATTTTTCGAACCAGCCGCTGTCGCATCTTCGTCTCCACGCTTCGCTTTCGAATCTAAGACGACACTCGATAGGACAGTCACAGCGTAAGTTTGACCCTGGTTGCTGTGTGGCTGTGTTGTAGCAGACCATGCAGCTCTGGTGTGCTGTGACCAGTGTTGTGTGACTCGGTTGGTACACGATCGTTGTCGCCATGTGTATGCAGTTCCTGATTTTAGTTGAGAACTAATTTGATTTTGATCTCGAGTATCATTCAGTCAATCAGTGATACGGTTTTCAAAATAGGGGACTTCCTTTGTTTTCTGTTTGCTCCGAGACAATCGTGCTTGTGGTTTTATTGCTATGACTTATCAAAATTTTATAAACTTTGGATTTCAAAAACTTGTTTTTGGTGAAAATGGCAGTTCGTGTACACTGATTTGTCGATAACTGCATTCATGGATGCCATTTTGAAAAATTGAAATTGAAGCAAGCCTGAGCTGTTGTCCAATAGCGAGCTCTCACTCTAGTCAGAGACACGCTCTAACTTTAGGCAGGCATACACTCTGAACTGGTTTCAAATTGCTTATAAGTGACACTATGCTCTGAAAGCATATTCACCATAGAACAGGTTGGAGGCCAACTCATCACCAGCTTGTTTTACAGAGTTATATGTGCCTTCCTTGAAGCTATTAATTGTTCATTTATTGAGGCGACCATCTAGAATAAACATTTCCAGCTGCGATAAAAATAATAATAATAGTAATACTACCTTGCCCCAAGTAGTATTTATGCCTGTTGTGGACAGACTCTTAATTTTCCTGACAAGTTATTAAGTGCTGTTTCTGAATACCGAGACCTTTATATAGAGTTCTATGTGAAATTGATTGCCCTTGAAGTTTCTCTTTCATTTGTTACCACTTTGATTGTACTATGTCTAGTGGACTTAACTTTTTGAAAAAAGTGGTCTTTTTATCATCAGGTGCGCACAAATGGCACAGGTTCAAACGTGGGCAGGAATTAACCCTGCTGTATGAGTGCAGCCTGTTTTCACGTTATCCCTCAAATGTAAAACATTGTGAACAGCTATCATTTCTAAGGTAATGATCGCTTCAACAGAGGGAATGTCAAGTATCACATTGGTTCTCTTCTTGTGCTCTCGTCACAGATATGTCAGTGAGTGTTTACTGAGACATGTTGTCGGCATCCTGTTTTCTCTTTTGATTGCCACTGGCCATGTCAGTGAAGGCTGTCGGGTTTATTCTCAGTCAAAATTTGATTTGTCCAGGCCAGTGAACCTGGAATCGATAGTGATCATGTATTGAGTGATGAATGAGACTAGTTTCACTCATACCAGGGAAGTTGATATGTTGAATTCCTACAGAGGTACATTGTCTAGATGTTCAGTGACTAGCATTGAACTTCTACAGAATTGTCTAGATGTTCAGTGACATGCAGTGAATCCGCAGACATTTAACACCATACCCAGGATTTTTCAGCTTGTCAAACAGGGGTTTGCAATGACATCCAATGTCCGAAAAATCTACAAGTCCGACATTTTGGGTATCATGCAGATTCTAAATACACCAGCCTATTATTCAGTATAAGGAGCTGATTGTCAATATTTTGGGAACAGTATTTGTATTACGGTAAACATTCTCTAGTTTTGGACAGTGTCTAAAATTTGGGAGACCAAAATTCAAGCAGAAATTGGATTTTCTTGATTCTATAGATTGGTACGTAGGTTAGGTAGTAATTTGCTGTTCATCATATTTCTCAAATATCCGGTGCTGTGTTCTGTATCTGAACATAGACTTGGCAGAATTCTTAAAATCGTTGAAAATAGCCGTTAACGCAATGTAATATCGAGTTGAATGATTTAATTTGTCTTTTGATTGTAAATCTTGAATTTTGCATGGCCAATTTTACGCGTTTCTGAAACTTGGTACAAGCTGTGACCTTGAGCAAAATAATTAATTTTTCACTGTCCCAAACTGGAGAATTTTTACTGCGGTATTACGGTACACTCTCAATTATCAACTAAATTTGTTGATCTGACTGGAGAGAATGTAATGACAGTCAAAATTCAGTACTTTCAAATTGTGAAAATTTTTATTGTTCACATCATTTTTTTAAAAATTTCCAAACAACTTAAATTTTATTTCGTGTACTTAATTTAATTTCTGGTGCTTTATTGAAAAATGGCATTTCAAGATGTTGCATTGAGAAGATCAGAAGTCCCTTTTGTCTAGTCTTTGGCTCTGGAATTTATTCAGTCCTGCTCTGAGGGCTGAAGCATTTCCAAGAGGATGTAGATTTGTTGGAGATTACGGTATGTACCAATTGTTTCATTATGTGGAGCCATAATGATTCATGAATTTGGTTTTGTTATTTTATAACTATTTACGTGGTTGGGTATTTAGTCCAGAAATCCTGGGAAGAAGTTTCTTAGGAGTAGTGTTTTCCGTGCGTGAATAAAATTTTTCTAATATAAAATCGTTGGTAAGCCATATTTACCATTCTGAGGTGCAAAAGCACATTCATTTGTCTTCAAGATAAGTGCTTAAACCAGATCTGCGTTTGGCACGCTTGACGTTTGACCAGCTATGGTAGCCCCTTATGATCAGGAACTGACGGAATTGAGTTAAAATGTAATGGGGGAGGGGAATCAGGCACAAGGGGTTCCATCTACAGCTGGTGTACTCTCCACTATTGTGAGGCTCATCCACTACTGGGGGCCTCTGCACAGATGGGGACTTGAAGCTTAAAATGTAACAGGTTCTCAATAGATCCCCATTGAGAGCTTACCGTGTAGTATGAACTTTTGTTGCGATATTCAGAGCACTTTATTTGTTTTAAATTATGGTAATTCTCCACTTATTGTGCACAAAAATAATTGTCAAAATAGTTGTTTTTCATTTTTCAATGTCTAATTGCCATTTTGTAAGTATTGGGAACTTCAGCAAATGTTTATGCCAACTACACTCTGCAAACCAAGCTTGTAATAGACTAAAATTTATTTATTTATTTATTGTAATATTTAAAATGAGGGTGCCTCTTTAGTGATAGCACTGCTTCAAGAGGCCCCTCAAATGTCATTAAAGATGCCAGGACCATGCTGCTCCTTGGTTTGTAGTGCGTTTTATTCAGTGTCTTGATAACAGGAGAAGCCAAAAGTTTATCAGTCATCAAAGATTCACCGTTTGCATTATCGAGCAATGCGAAAACAAATGGCAGTACCATAGGGCTTCTTTGAACGTTGATCAGTTGAAGCATGGTAATGGATTGGCTTGTTGGTTGGTTTCAGTTTCATTAATGATAGAAGTAACAATATCTATTGTTGTGAGGCTGCTCAGTGGTCTAGAAATACTAGGTGCACCGAGGGTGCGGCGTTCTGGTGTGTCTTGGTCAGGTGTCATTATCCAGATCATGGGCAGAATTTTTCCCACATTCGCTGTGAAAACAACTTTCTCCCTAGAAATTGGGTCCCGGTCTGAATGAGGATGAACTCGCCAGGTACTAGCTGACAATTACATTCGCACGTAGTATTTCGTAATTTGTATGTAACATTGGAATTATAAACATGATTATTATTTTGGTTAAATATAGTAATAATAAAAATGATAGTGATAGTGATAATAATAATATTGCTATTGTCATTATCCTTTTCATTGTTATTTGATATTATTGTAATCATCCAAATGTATTGCTTGGGAGGAGTTCATTGCTAGTTATGGAACATGGATGAGTTTCACATGAGATGACTTTGCACTGAGAGCTACACATTGTCTCAAGAATTCCTTGCTTGCATCCGCACATCGCGCTGATGGGATTTCCATATTTCAAGTTATCTCCCTCTCAAAATGCTCATCACGTTGCATCCAAACATCAAGTTGGTTCTACAATATAAGTGTTCAAAGCAAGACTGGTCTTAAAATAATATGTGGTTTATTTTCTTAGCAAAGAATGCCTGACATTCTTTACACTTCAATACAAATCTGAACTCCTGAAGTATCCCATTGTCTGTTTTCATTTTCAGAATAACTTTCAAAGTATTGCCTTCTACCATTGTCACCCAGCTGTATAAGGTGCCAAACAAAAACTACAAAACTTTGTGGTCACTTCAGTAATTGTGGCTTCCAGATACAGGTCTCTGGTCCTTGTTACTACATGTAGTGCATCTGAATTCATAGTTTGGTCTAGGATGGCCCTATTTTGTAATCCTCAGAGAGTAAAGTTTTGAAATACCTACAATTTAGCCTTGGAGCACATGAAATGGTAATACTCGACCAAATGAAAAAAACATTTCGTTTTGTTTTATTGGCTTACAATTCATTTTAAGATCTGTGGTATATAGAGATGGGCATTCAACTTGAATGTGAACGAGGGACACAAGGAATTCTTACTAACTCTGTACTGCATCGCCTTATCAATAACGTGTCCTGTGGTCTTACTAGTAGCTACGATCTCAGAGAGCTGCTGGAGACTTACCGTAGTGCAGGTGCCTAAAATACACTGTTTAAGGACTATTAAATTATCAATTTTGTCTCCGCTAAAGTAATTTAAATTTTGCCTCAGTTTTGTGCTGTGCAATCGATAGCAAAAATGGTTAAACTTTCGCGATTCATATCACCATGACGATGTTTTTAAAAAAGGAAAGAATACCAATTTCTGCAATTCTTTTTGAAGCGTGAAATCTTGGCTTATTGTGTCAAAGATCGTCGAACAGTTCAAGGCAAAATTATTTTTTTCCTGTGACCTTGTACTTCCTTGTGTACATAGTGGCTGACACATTCCATGAGGTGTGGTGTATCAGGAAATGTTTTTTTCTAATATGGTGTCATTGTGTAATGGTGATGGAAGCTCTGTAGTGTCATGGATGAGTAATGGCTCTAGGGATTTAAGGATCGATTCTCTCTTGCTAAACATAGATGCAGACACCCGATAGACTCCTTGCTGCAACCAAGATGCACTAGTCTATTATTAGTAGTGCTTATAACCCTGTCAGTATCCTTACTTTCTCTTTCATCAGTTTGGTGTTAAACCTTCTTCCTTTTATTTTGAACTATTGAATCTAAACTGACCAAATGCATTTCAGTCAATGTTATGTGGCTCAGTCTCGGGAACATGTGATCGGAGGGAACAGTCTTTGATGTTACGATACAACTAACATTGCTGGATTTGATCCTGAACATTTCTCTTCAAGCTCATGAATCAGGCTTTATGTGATCTTCTGTTAGCTTTCAGTCAGTAAAGTGAATCTGAGAGCTTCCTGCTCTTGAGATTTCGGTGCAGATGCTTTTGTGTGACACATTTCCTTACTGTCATATGAAAAATAACTCCTTTCAACACAGGAAGGTCTTCCTGAAAGCAGTTAACTTTCTGTGACTGTGTAGTTTAGCATTGCTGATATATTGCAGGTTATCTTGACAACTGGGCATGGTTGTATTTTACTTTAATCTTTGGTAGATAAATAGTATGTACACCTGTTGTTTCAACTAGATAGGTTTAAAAGTTAAATTAAATGAAATTAAATTAAAATTTGCGAGAGAGTTTATAGTGAAACTGAGCATTTGTTCTTTGTAGTTTATTTTCGACTCGTTCATTTCATATGCATATGTTCTGTTTTTTAACTTTTATTAAATGAATATCATGTAACATTTACTAGCTTGCAGGGTTTAAACTACTTTTGAAAGCACAATGTTTCACTCCAAACTTGTTTATGAAAAGTTTTATTTGTTTTAGTATGAAATATGTGTTCTCAACTTCTGTAGTCTTTTACCAGTATCCCCATTCCTGTAATAGAAAATAGACCACTAAGTAATCGTAATAATAGATAAAAGCATCTGAATTCCATGTTTGTCTTCGCAGCAATCCATGTATTTTCTAAAAGGAATGAATAAAATCTGTTCATCAGTAAGTCTGTGAAAAAACAGCACATGCAACAAAACGTATCTCGTTTCACCCCGTGAAATTATCTATCACCAGACACTGGGATCTGAACTGCACAACACTTGAAGCTGAACACTGGGTATGCTGATGCTGTCATTGGAAACTGGTGGCTGGAGTTAATCCCTTTTGTCTTTGTTATTCATTATTCATGATCAATATCATGGTAATTGCAAGCTGTGTAATTAGTCAAGTGGTTAGAGACAGTTATGTCCTGTGATTATTATGTGGTTATGGCTGAGCTATGAAAGACATGCGTTTGCTTCAGTGGACCCACTCAGTGGTGGCTGGTCTCATGTTTACATGTATGTTCTGACCAGTCAGCTGTGAGTTAAAGTAGGTTGGGATGCTGTGTACGATCTTCCATCAGTGTTAATGGAATGTAGCCTGTGAATTGAAAGGTTCAGGACCTCGACTGAGCTGCTGGGTTCTGCTGGCAGTGCTCTTGGGTCCTGAATACTGGATTTGATCTCAAACCACATTATTTACTCCGTCGCGCTCATTCTCTGGATTGCAAAGTCTGTGACGACTATAGCTGAGAGTTCAGGCACTGAATATTATTTCTCCACCCAGGGGACTGGGTGCATACTGAAGGGTTTATGCTCTGTATCATTTCCGGCTAAACATCAAGTTCATGTCACTTTGACGACTATTGCTATTTAGTGTGTGAGGGATTAAATGGAAAGGAGCAGAGCGTAATAGGGTCGGTGATACACCAGTCAGCACTGACTGGTGTGAATGGTAAATTGTCGGAAATGAACCCTTTTGTAGACACTTCTTTCAGAAAGACACCTTTTCGTGAAGATTCTAACTGTGAAAATAAAGCGCATCATGTATGCACCTTCTAAGGAGTACCCCCAGGTTCTTTGCACCCTATTTACATGTGAGAATTTTACTCATGTTATGCTTTGTGTTTCAGGAAGAGTGCCTAGCAGCTGACTGTGTTATGGGCAAGTTATTGAGTGTCCTGTCCAAGGACAACCCCCCTTCAGTAGATCTGTTTGTCGACTTTGAAGGTGAGTCGAAGCCAATGTGGCTTGTTTATTGTATAGATTGCTAGGAATTATTTGTCTTTGGAAAAAATGAGATTGTTTCCTTGATTTTGAAAACAATGAAAATATTGTTTGGGTATTCTCTGACCCCCTCATGGTTGCATACCAATAGTAAGTGGTTGGTGCCTCAGTTGTTTCAAACATCTTAAAAGGAAAATGTTCTATAATTTTGTTAATTAAAAGTCCCAAGTTTATTGTCGTCGTCTTGAAGTGAGATGAATGTTGACCATACTTCAGCCCCTGCTATTCTCGTTATGGTGATCTGCAGTCGTCGTGATTATTTTTTTATAGTTTTTTCAAAATCCATAATCAGACTTACACATCTGTTACTTAATGTTGACATAAAAATTTGCTGGGCTCTTGCAGCTGGTATGGTATACTGCCATTTGTGATGGAGCCAGTTTTGTTCATAACAATTTAGTGCATTGCTTTCTGGTTCTTGGTTACCAAGTAGTAAAATTTATTTCATAATTACTCACACCAAATGCACTTTTTTGACAAAATGAATATTTTTGGTGTGGAGAATTGAAGAATTTTACTGCAAGTTTCCCTACTAGGTTGTAGATTATTCTAGAAATGAGTACTACAGAGAAAAGGTGGAGCAATTCTGAAGTCACCCCTATCACAAGCACCTATACACTGACGCCATGTACAAGTCTGGCATTAAACAAGATTTAAGGAAGCAAGACATAGCAGGGTATACATGACAAATAATATAATCATGTACAAGCAGTGGGTGTAGTCTTTAATTGAGCATATTAATTGCATCCTGCTATGACAACGTGCTTTGAGAGCCAGATGAAATGAGCTCCATTGTTTGTTTACATGCGGATTCTTTGTTTACTTGCAGGATCCCAACCTGGTGAGTCTGAGGCGTCAGTGTACAGCTTAGTACAGGCGGACCTAGAGAAGGCCGAACAAATTATCAAAGAGTTGCAGCAATATGTGGGAGCTTCCAATGAAATACGAGAGGTGAGCGGTACACGACTGTCTATTTCAAATTTTCTCGTAAGGTTCTTCCGTTCACGGGATGAGCATTGAAGAAGAGTAATTCGTTGAGTTGAACAGTGGAGCTTTACTACAGGGCTGAGTTTTTGCCACCTCACATTTTATAGGGCACATTTTAATGTGGGAATCTTTAAGATTTGGAATAATGTTCCATTTCAATTAGGTTCACATTTTAATTGGAGGGTTGCCGTGTGGTAGAAAACACTGCCACCTAGTAGGTCAGGCTGAGATAGTGTTCGATATTTAAAAGTTGACACAGTGACCTCAGCCACTCATCCAAATCTAAGGCTGGGTCAAGTAAAACCTTTGCTTACTCCCAGGTTAAATTGTAGATAAACAATCCATATAATGTTTATTTGCAAGCTTGTTCAGAGGTGGCAGGGGGGAGGGGACAAATAATGAATCTTTCTGTTTGTGTCCATTTAACTTCCTTGAGGCACCTCATCCTCCTCTGGTTGTGGAGCCTTTCCTGATTGGATCGTTTACAAGTCTGGCAAAAATCTTCTAATTTGGGATGCGAAAAAATTGATTGGGAAGAAGTTGCACTATGCTAAAATTTGGGGTTACTCAGGTTTTGAATTCTGTCACTTAAGGTTGCAAGTCGCCCTGTTTAGCAGACTTAAAACGGAAATCAAATTACCACTTCTACTCTCATGAAATATAAAATCATACTATTCCTTTCGGTGACTGGATTCCATTTTCATAAACAAATCAAATCAAATCACAATTCATGTGTTATTTTTAAGTGGCAATTTTTAGGGTTGGCAACCCCAATAAGGTCTGAAGCATTTTCTCAAGTTGCTGATTGTTTCCTAGTTCTTGTTAGTAATTGAAATAGAATACTATCGTGCTAAGAAATATTACGAGGCCAATTTCATGAAAGTGAAAAACCTAATACGATTTCTGTGCGTAGCCAGTTGAATATGATAAAATGCAGGTTAAAGTTGTTGTCCAGTGGATCAGTTGCACAGTAGGGTAAATTACAATGAACTGGGACTGATATACATTTGCTGGCTGAAATCGCTCTGAGGAAATGTTGTGTAATCTTGAGTTACTAGGAATCTTGTGAGACCTCCTGCTGATACTTGCTCACTTGAGATGCAGAATCACTCAGCCATATTGATCTCCATTGTTGTGCTGTAACTAGGAACAAATCTGAGTCAACACTGGGCTCATCTCATTAATTATTGACTGTGATATTCAATGTGGAGTAACAGACCAGACAAACTCTGCTGTGTTTACTAATTAGATTAGGGTGACACTTGGTATGTTTATTATAAATATTACTACCTTATCCTGCAGATGTTGTCTAAGGAATAATGTAAACTGTGCACATAATATTTCCTACCCATCAAGAGACTTTTTAAGTTTCCAAATTCGTTAGAAGTTAGTAGGATCTATTCAAAGTTGTCAGCAGTAATTTCTTATGTCTTATAGTTCTATTTAATGCACAATGTGGCATGAAAATAGAATTTTGTTTTGTCAAGAATCTCATCAAAAACAATCGCAAAGGAAATTGCACGACATAAGTAGCCAGCTTTTCAAAAGTAGAAAAATGATGTGTACTGTAATTATTTATTTATTATTTTCCGTGATAGCTTCAAGGCCCTCATTCATCCGATGGAAAAGGTGTCTGTGCCTTCTGAGAGGGGAATTTTTGGGGTGAGGGGAAAATTCTACCTCCTGATCATCATCAATAGCACCAAACCCACCCTGTTGCAAGCCCTCATAGGCTCTGCCTCAAGTAACCAAAACTAACGTCTTGCGCTCTTTCAAATTGTTATGTGCGTGAGTTACAAGTGACTTGAACCTGGAGGGGAATTTTTCAGTGACTTGACGGGAATTTTTGGGCCTCATGAGGTAAATTTCGCGTCATTTTTCAATGTTTTCCAGAAGGTAATGGGGCCTATGTTCAGTCCCAAAGACTACGGATTGAGGGCCCTGTGGTTTCATCAAGAACCACAACGTAAATTACTGAATCTGGAGAGGAACAACATTTGTGTTGTTTCAAACAAACATTTAGAATTGCTCTGGTTTACATATAGTTTTTGCTCTGTTTGTTTTTGTCCATAACTTCAGCAAGCAACTTATACAATGAATAAAAGTCCAGTATCATATGAGCAGCATTGTATTTTACATATGCTAATCATTACAGTCATATGACTGATTTTGTAGTAAATATATTTGCATAGCCCCTGAAAGCTTCAAGAGTTCTCAAGAGTGTTCTTAAAATCAAAAACTTGTGTTTGCCATAACTGATAGTTTTTAGGTGTTCTCATTTTTGCTTAAAATTGCTGATGTTTCCGTACTGATATCGTACAGTCTAGTGTCTGAACTGTTCTTTGTGGCTTTGTTAAGGTATGAAACAGTTCACATGTTAACTTCCTGCTTTTGTGTCGTGGTGAGTACTTGACTATTTGAGAGTGAAAACCCAAAAATTGACAATGTATTTGAAGCTGAAAGCAGTTTCAGCTCTTGAAAAGATTTCTTTCAGTATTGTGCTAGTCTGCTTTCCTATTAGCTTTCAAAGACCAACTGTTTGTCTAGAAAAACAGACATCGTCGCCAGCTACATCATCGTCTCCTGTTCTTGAATATGTCTTCTGAGATGTATCTGATTTCTTCTAAGTTTTAATCTACAAACGGTCTAATACTTATGTTCATTCAATCAGAAGTATAAATCTACAGACATTGGTTTATTTAATCAACGAATCTCTGGCTAATAACTTATTCCCATTAGGGAAGATACCGTTGGCAGATGACTGAACTTTTTTTACTATGTAGTCATGTGACCAACTCCATGTTAATCATGGTCTGCATCTTGTAAACGAAGCATATACTGTAGTTTTACTCAAGCAGTTAATGTTAGTGGAACAGTTGTATAGAATCGTGATGCGATTCCAACTTCCAAATTGATTCTCAGTAATTATCGGGCAAGTCAGCTTCTGTTAGAACTGTTCTTACTGTTTTGTAAATACTTGTGCATAGCAGGTCCAAAAATTTAGGTGTGTGAATTGAGGTGTGTGCGTGTTTGTGTGTGTGCGTGAAATGTGTGGAGAATTACCTTGTCCATAAAAAACGAGTGCCTCTGATTGCATGCATGTCGTGCATGTCGAAAACGTGGCAGATGAAGTGCAGATTGAAAGGTCGATAAAACAAGAATATAAAGTTAGTGATCTGTATGTTGGGGTCTTTTGTACCATATTTGTACATGCCCAAAGGAATCAAGCAAGTTTCAAGTTCCTTGTCCTTGCGACTAATTTTTGTAGTAACAAAAATGACCTATTGTAATCGCTTTGTGTGGAAAATGTTCTCAAGCGCATAGTGGTCACACCTTGTTAGCTTTTCCCATTATTTGCTGTCACAAAATTTCATTTTTATTCAAGTGTAGGTTTACAATAGCAGTGGGTTTGTCTTTAAAAGCAAACTTGTCTGCTTCAATTCCTTTAAGTATTGGCGTTGTTAAGGACACTTAACTTTGACACTTGCCAAAGTAAAATCACTTGCATTTCAGCCTCTGGGTTCCATTAATTAAAAAATAACTTGAGAGTTTTAAGTCAGAAGTTTGGTGCAGTATAACTCAGATAACTGCTAGTTTACTGAGAAAAAAATGTTTAGCGTTATTTCCAGACTGTGATGAATTCATGATTACTTGGCCAAATCTTTATTCAGTGATTGTGAAGTGGGTGTGTAACTCCAAATTTCTATCTTAAATGTTGAGGCAAATCACTTTTCATGAAACAGAACTCAGGTCATGACAGACATAATTTTGAGTCATCTTATTCATGTACTTTTGCCAGATGTTACCAGATGTCCCCATTTGTGTATTTGTTGACTAGGCGTGTACCTTCCCACATCACTGTTTGACTTGATGTTTCACAAAGTCACTATTTTATTGAGTACAGAATTTGGTGACTTCATCTATGGCGCTACTGTCATTTTTCAAACTATTGTTTGGCTTGCAAACGTATAACTTGTGGGCGTGTAGCCTGATTCATAATTTGCGTTTCAACTTGTGAGATTTGACTTCTGCGTGATCGGGTGTCACATGCCTATAGAATCTTTCGAGCAAAAAACTAGCTAATCTAGTATGTATTTATTCAATGCATTTGTTGAAGCTCGCTTTCAATCTTTGGTTTTTGTATGATGGTTGGTTAGCCATGCTGGCACCAAAAAACATGTTACAGTGGGCCAGTGCTTTCAATGGTGCTAGCAAGTAACAAGTGTTCTGTCCTATTGCTCACAGGTCACCATATAATATCTGTGATTTCACCAGTTGTTTGTGAGTGGTTGACAATCTTCCACATTTGCATTTGAGAAGCGACATGAGGACCAGAGATGATATCCCTCAAATTCTGTGAATTGTTGACTGAATACTTTGCAACATCCACTCCTTCATTCAGCTGGTCTGTTCTTTGTTGTTGCAGGCCATATCCAATCCAAAAAGTGAGGAACATCAAGAAAAAGCATGGAATGCCCTCTGTCCGTTGGTTCTTAAACTAAAACACTATTATGAATTTTCAATTAACTTAGGTAAGTACACTCATTTACTTAGTCTCTAATTCTTGTTGATATTTTGAGACAAAAATAAGGATTTAGTCGATGTCAAAGGCTCTGCATTTACTTCACATTGTATTAATGCAAATATGCACACCCAATAAAAATGCACATTAATTAATATACAGTGACATTGCAGTGTAATATGCCTTCCAAGTGCCATAATTATTATTTTTTTGTAAATCGACCTGGGTGTTAACAAAACGTATCGTGTCATAGTTTCTAAATTTTAGTATGATTATAGTCTTTTGTGGTACAGTTTCTCATCACTGTATTTTTAACAACTGACTTTAGCTTATTAGCTTTAAATAGCCTTGTGCAGCGCTTTCTATTTTTAAAACTTTAGTTATGTAACTTACTAAACTAGGAGGTTTCTTACTGAACATTCCCAACTTTGCATCATCACACTATGAGCTGTATGAAACTCTCTGATCGCCTAGCAGTAGATGGTTCGCCATAGACTTGAGTTATTCCAATTTAGTGACTTTGAATTTCAATTAGTTATCGTAAATGCATGACTAACATTTAGTTTGCGCAAATCTCAGCAAATGACAGGCTTTATCGAGACAATTATTGAATAGCACTTCTGTGTTTTTTGTTTGTAACATTGAATTGTCACATGTTCTTCGTTTTTGTAATTTTCACTGTCAAGATTAACTGATCGTCTAATCAGTGAGTTGGTTTGCAACTTATACACTTTGTACTGTGCAGTAACCAGTAGCTGTTTTGTTTTAACCTCTATCTTATCTCGCTGACTGCGTAAACAGTCATTTGTCCTAAGTAGGTGGGGCTCTCTTATTTCAGTGGGCAGTCAGCCCCTTTTTTAGTAAAAACTCTGGCACTATTGAACATTTACATTTGTCACGGATTTAAACTGTTATAATTGCAAAAATGCTAAAAAATTAATTATAGGACACTGAGTCACAATTGGTTCTTACTTAGCCTGGAAAACTTTTAAAATCTGAATATTGATGGATTGAAATAGTTTTCATGCAGCAGAAAACTCTTGAAAAATTAAGAAGAAGGGTAAAAATTGGTAGAAAACTGAAACAGATGAAAATCTTGCAATATGTCCTCATTTTCCACGTCATAATCAAGAGTCCATGCATGCACTTGTGCAAAAACTTGGGTAAAAATTCTTCAGTTCGATTTTTCAACATGGCAGGCAAGTGAACTTTTATTTCGTCAAGTTTAAATTGGTAACATTTTGAGCGATTGCAGGGATTTTTTAGGCTTTTGAAAAATAGAAAGTAAAAATAAAAAATGTCAATTTGATTAAATTTGTCTCAAATTGAAGATTTTTCCATACTGTTTTTCATTCTCGTATCTATGGGAACTGATATGTGAAAAATCAATTCTGGAAACCCGCAGCGTAAGTGGTAACTATCATTTACATTTATTTAATCCCACTTTCCATCCAAGAAGTCAATTTCTTTAATTTAAAATTTTGTCTCTTCTCTAGCGCAGGTTTACTGTCACTTTACAGCCATTTTCGTCTCGTCTGTTTTCAGAGAATATAGTACCACAGCTACTTCAGGTGCTCTGTTCCAATGACATGACCCCTAGGGAGCACCTTGAGACACAGCAAGCACTCTTCAAACAGTTTGCAGAAATTCTTGATTTTGTCCTTACTTTTGATGATCTCAAGGTACCTACGCTGTAATATCTAGACTCTTCCATCGTCGTTTTTCATCGACTACCGCTTAGTAGTTGATTGGAGCTTTGCAACATAGGCTTTTGCTTGTGCAATTTTCTTATTTTTGGATTGCATGTTCTCGGTCGAGTGGAAGTGGCAAATTTGGCAACAGTCACCTACAGGAGCCCCTGATTTTGAGAACCAGTTTGATGTCTGTTATTCGGTCCCCTATAAGTTACTATTACGTCAAATTTAATCAATAGGCTTTACGATTGGATTTAAGCGCTAAAATTTATTGTATGGTTTAATTTTAGAGCTCATCTGTACCTCACGCAGATTTTCAATGTAACACATTTGTAAACCCGTTATATCTGTTAGCATTTATATTTGGTATCTATTTCAATGGTTTTTAAATGACATGACAAGAATCTTGATTTTGCTTTGCACGCATCAAAAGTGCATCATCGCCGATTTGTGCCTGTGAAGCTGTAAAATATTATTAAACTATTGTGCTGATAAATGCGCTTGATTGTGAGGAACTGCTGTTGCAAATATTCTTTCTCCGTGTTTTAATTTTATCTTGTGTCTGGGCTCTCAAGGACAACAACATTCAAATGTAGTCAACATTTTATTTTTGTTTTTAAGTATATTTTAAGTACTTAAATTTGAATAGAAGTGAGTAACCTGACCTGCAGTGGAACTTAATGTTTGGCATTATCTATCTGACGTTCAATGCATAACACTTTAGTCCCTGGCCAAATATAAAAGAATTGAATGTAATCAATGTTTATGGCTGTTTTTCTAATAGACGCTAATACAGCGCTTCCTGTTATGTTTTGCAGATGACAAATCCAGCTATACAGAATGACTTCAGTTATTACAGACGGACGCTCAGCAGAAAAAAGATGGCCAATGAGGTTTGTGTTTCCCATGATTTGTTGGCATCGTCTGCTATTTATGTCCTGGCTGTCGTCGTTGATAACATTTCCTTTTGCTAAATAATATCTAAATTGGACTGGAGAATTTTTATTTATAGCCTCATTATGAGCTGTGCCGGAGATCTATTTACAGAATTAACAAAAATGTTATTTTATCTGACTTTTATGCTTATGGAGCTGTTAAGATGACCATTGCCATATAAACCATTTCGTCTTTGGATCATGTTTTTCCTTTTTTGGTCACAGTGATCAATTTTCAGTGACCTCATTAATTCGATACTAGGTGTTTCCAGTAATTGGTGAAAGTTGCATTTGCGAGCCGCAGCGATGCTGAAATGTAGGAGAAAGTGCTTAATATGTTTACTTTCACATGTCTTAGCCTCAACACATTGACTTTGCTTGATTCACTTCAACTAAGATATTTGATCGGTTCGTAAGCCAGAAACTGTCACAGGGCTTGGCTGTAACAACTCGCCAAATGCCACCGGGCTAAATCCCCTCGAGGCGCCAAATGGGAAGTGAACTTGTCAACCGATGTCCCCGTCTCTCTTACATCATAAAGCAAACGGCCAGGACATGTTGTTTGTGCACGTGTCATGGTCCGGTCCTGCCGATTTTTGCCAAATAATTCCGTCTCCCATCTTGTTTATGTCCTGTTGTAGTCGGAGTGTGCGTGTTCAGTTGTGCCGATTTCGCAAAATGAATTGAACAATTGTAAACCAAAGTTTTTTGTATAAATGTTACTAATTTTTAAATTTGATGTCACTACCAATTTCAAACCTAATTGTCATTGAAATCTTTTTTATCTGCTTCTTCTGACTAGGCTACAACTCGCAAAAATCCAACCAGGCCGATAAGCAAAATTTTGCATCGCATCAGCAAGCTGCAGGTCACCAAATCGATCCTTGAGTCAAATGTGTTTGCCAGACGTGAATCAATTGCTGCCATTAGCATTTTGGCTCAAGACTAAAATACAAAAGTTCCGTCGTGTTATGACATTTGTTGCCACATAGAGCCCAAATCGTACAGTCATCTTGCCCAACACAAAGTCAGTGTAGTACAGGCTAGACACGTCTCGATAATTGGCGTGGGATTGTTTGTAATGGAAAACTAGTTTCTGTATTGCATTATCCCTGAATTCCACTTCAAATCCACCCTACGCACTCATTCAGGTTGATGGTCTCAAATTTTGCAAACAATTTTAGACTTTGTTATTTATACAGCAATTGCCTTTCTGTTCAAGTTGCCGTGATTTGTGAAATGTGCTCCTTACAGGGCAATACTCAGCTGGTGTCATTTGAATGACTTTGTTCTGGTCAGAATAAATTACGCTCACTGACTTGTGGCGTCGCCCATATTCATGTGCTCCACTTCAAAATGAAAATGGCCGACTCGGGATGTAGTATCGCTGTCTCATCACACGTAGATTCAGAATGCCTACTGTTTTATATGTACTGTACCTGTCTAGGCCTTGTGGGAGACCAGGGTTTTCATTGAAGAGGCTACCCAATTGAAATACACATTTTCATAACACTGTAAAGCTCGCAGAAGTCGGAGGGCTGAGAGAATTTATCTGTGTAAGGTGAAATCTTAAACATCCGAAGGCTCGAGTGCCCATACTAGAAAAACATTCCGTGGAGTTAAATTCGACTTATGCGCATCCGACTTAAAATGTAAGTTTTACTGTAATTTTGAAGTAAACAAACTAGGCAGAGTCATATTGATGATTTTGTTTGTGAGTGGTGCTTTGTACATCACCCAGATTTGTTTCATCATTTGATGTGCCCCTGTTGTTGAAGTTAAAAGCTTGGTGACAATGTTTACTGAATGATGTTGATAGGATATGAAGGAAGCAGAGTTTGACGTATCTAACGAAGTGGCCAATCGCATGTCATTATTTTACGCCGAAGCCACGCCCATGTTAAAAACACTGAGCAAGGCGACGACGAAGTTTGTGACAGAGGTATGTTGACTTTTTGAGCAATTTCGAAAAATTTTAAGTCATTCAGTGCAGAAACAGTTAAGTTTTTCTTCATTTGATGTTGAAGACCTTTGATTTGATTCAGAAGTTAGAATTTATTTTTATTTTGTCTTTGGATACTGAGGTGAAGTAATGCAGTCATTTTTCTGATTGACTGAACATGCTACCATGGTTACTTGTGGGAGTAAATGGTTCACTAGTATTTGTTGGTTCCTAAAGTGTTACACATGTTCAGGTCAGACAGTGTAAAAGATTGGGGAGGGGGCTGTTTTACCAAAAGATGTACGTCGTGTTGATGTTTTACAAACAAACAGTTCATTTAAAAAGTGGTCTGAGGAAGTAGGCATTGTTTGTAAAACTGCCATGTTTGCATCATTTGCAATGTTTCGCTGTTATAAAAATACACTGCCTTGTTGAGCAGAATTGATGCAATCGACCAGTTTATAAGCCTGGCTCAAATGTGACATACTTCATTGTTACAGAACAAAGATCTTCCAATCCAATACACAACAGACATTCTGGGCACCATGGCATCTGTCTGCCGAGAGATGATTCAAAATGAGTAAGTGGAGTGGTGTCGTCTCATTTGTTTCTGTGATTCTTCCTGTAGGATTTGTTTGTAACTTGATGTCTCGTTCTTCTGTGTTATGTGCAGGAAGGATGGGTCATATTGGTGCTGTTTCTATCATTGGGTTTGATTTGTAAGTGGATTGTGTAATAAATACATTGTATTCTCCCCCTGTCAGGAAGTGGTTGTAATTAAACCTTTCTTGACAAGGACTCGGTTATCCGATTGTGAAAACAAGGTTTTGTTCTTCAGTTGACTGTTTCTTTCGGTGTTAAAAAATCAGAAATTAGGCCGAATGAAGCAAAGTTAGTTCTGGTGTTTACCCTGACACATCCTGATACCTGCGTTCACCAACTAATTAAAAATGCATGCCTTCATCAATTTCACACAAAATTTTGTGTTATTATTTTGAGAAGCTGCTCAAAGCCATGCAAGCAAGGTTTAAAATGCTGTGATTTGCCAAGTGATGCATAAAAGTATTGTCTCTGCGGATATTCCTTTTTTAAAGGCGAATGCAACCTTTTTTGTCTTTTTTAGAAAAAATAAGATTCTTTGGATATACCAGACATATTTTCCACTTAACTACAGTTTTTCGTAATTTAATTAATTATTCGTTCTCTACTCCGGAAGTGACGTTTTGGGAGGCAAGAATTTCGCGCCAATTTCTTTTCATATAGTCTGACTGTGAGAGCTGCCGAGTCAGCCATTGTTCTATCTTGGTTGTGATAAGTTCGGTCGTCGTTTGCTTTTGTTTACGAGTCAGTCAACATGTCACACTGTTGCTGCGTACCAGGATGTGCTCATTATCGTCTCACGTACAGAGGAACAACTGTCCCACTTGCCCGCGACACACTTCCACTGGATTGTAACCTGAGCACACAAACTGCTTACACCCTGCCGTGTGACTCCCTCGCCACACACCTGGCATATTCTAAATAGCTCCAATACTTTAGACAAGTCCACAATAAACTTTTCCAAGTTTGGCTCACCGATCTGTTCATTGAATGACGAACTGTCCTCTTCACTGGATTTTGCAAGGGGCCTGTATTCACTCCCACTACTCAACATTGCAGCATGGCTGCTTACAGGCTTTGGGCCATAATGAGTACATCCCGATACGCAGCAACAGTGTGGCATGTTGACTGATTCGTAAACAAAAGCAATCGACGAACGAACTTATCACAACCGAGGTATATCAATGACTAACTCGACAGCTCTCATAGTCAGACTATATGAAAAGAAATTGGCGCGAAATTCTTGCCTCCCAAAACGTCATTTCCGGAGTAGAGAACGAATAATTATTTAAATTACGAAAAGCTGTAATGAAGTGGTAATTTTTTTTTGAGATAACCAACGAACCTTATTTTTTCTAAAAATGACATGAAAAAAGGTTGCCTTCGCCTTTAAAAGGTGATTAGCTAAAAAAATACCACACCACCAACTTGATTTTCAAAAAAACAGACCGGAATCCACTATTCTTTTTGGCCTTGAAAAAAATTACTGTTCCTCCTTGATATATGAAATCCCTCCTTTAGTGAGAGCAAGTAATACTATAAATTTGTAATGTTATATGTAGATATTATATCAGCATGGTGATTCATTGCTGCATATAAATATTTACTTTGCCTTCAGGGAAATCTTAATCTAAATTCACTAAGTTTCCTATTCTAATTGTATCTGTTGGGAGTCTTAGTGCTGAAAATTCATGTTTCATGGTTCAACGTGTTATGTTTGACAATATTCGTCATTTCTGATAGCGTGAGAAAGTCAAGAGTTTTCCCCCCTAGGTATAGTATGAAGCCTATTAACACCTCCTCTGGTTGCAGTAGGCTAATTTAACACAATATTGGTGGTTCACTGGATACAAACTAGTTGACTTGCACCATTATTGTTGCTATATTGGAGCAGTATTGCAGCGTACGAGGGACAGTTAGACTGAGGTTGGATAGTTAGCTTCTTCACTGGTTATAATATAATTATTAAAGGCGGTCTGATACACGTTGTACCTGACGTGCGCAGGCCTCGCATGTAGACCCATTGCACTGATCACCTGGAACTATTTTTATGCTTTATTAATATATAGTTAAAACTGAGCTGAGGAGCTAGAAACCTGACTCAGGGGTCTAGCTGTGTGGCCCAGTGGGACTCAAACCCACGACCTCGAGTAAAAAAGGCGAGCACCTATCACACTAGGCCACACTGCCTCCTTTTCACTGATTTCATCCGAAGCCTGTTTTATCGAAGGTCATAACTGTGCTTTCGTGGTCGTGGTTATGACTGATATCTAAGATTTCTAATGGCACAAAGTTTATTGAATTGTAGTTCTTAATTCCATTGCATTTATGGTGGTTGCAATGCTCGTTCCTCTGAAAACCACCATGTTCCCAATATCGCAAAAAGGTATTTGACCATCGACAAAGTAGGCCTCTGATGTCCGCATTCAATGGTGGGGAAAGCTTACAAGGTCTAGTTTTAATTATTAATATTCTAAAATTACATTTGACAGCTTAAATGCAAACTCCGGTTTCACTTACTGTTTAGTCGAGCACTTTTGAATAGAAGCCTCTGAGCATTTAGTTCAATTTTGTCAAAAAAATAACTTATTTAATCTTCTGCTTCGTGGTACAAGCCAACAACTTCTGATCTATAATGGCCATAATGCTTGGCAATTTGTTTTTCAGTTTGTTGGAAACTGAATTATAGTGAATTACAATTTTTAAATCAGTTGCACATGTTTGCAGTTACTGGGGTCCTCTTGCTGTACTATTTTTGTGGAGAACCTTGCCAGTTGGCACAATTCATTTGTCTTTTTTTAAAAATTCAAGATTTTAAGTCACACTCGAAGGCATTGACGTTTTATTTCTTTGCAACAGGCAGCCGTGATGAAGAGTCCTTTGTGATAGATCTCGCGTTTTCGGTGTCTTTAGAACGAAAATAAAAATAGTGCTTCTGGGAATGGCCAGCACTACCAAGAAGAGATTGTTGGAGTTTTCTGTTATATTCCAAGAATGCCAATTACTGGGATGTCTGCACATTCGTAAAATATAATCGCGACACATGTCAAGTTAAGTTGTTTCTTTTGAAGTTGAAAAATCGTAAACTTGCTGGATTGGTTATCTAATTTAAACACATGTCACAGCTTGAGGAAATTATGAAGTTCTTTTACAGTATGGGTCACAAAATTTTTCTCGCTGGTCAGAAACTTGTTGGTGAACAGCCGTCGACTGCTTGGAAAAAAATCGAACTGGAGTGTTAATTTGTAGTGGACTACCTGTGTATCTCACAGCCTATAGTCTTTAATGCTGGCTGTTGGATGTCCAGGGTTTTTCTTAGCTTGAATTAGACTGTAATAATGACATGTTGCTTTATTTCATGCATAAGAATTTTAAAAAAGTCTGACCCAAGTGACAACTGCAGTGGGCACTGACGTTCCAACTTGCAAATTGACCGTTGCTTGGGAGGTGGATGGACGACCATTCGACAGAAATCCGTGACCTTTAACCTTTAGTTATTCAAGTTGCAAGTGTACTACTCAGTCTCATATTTGAAACTGATGCATTATCATGGCCAGAGTGTTTCAAACTATTGATATTGCATGACACCATTTTGTTGAAAGATAAGTCAAAAGTGTAAAATGGCATGCAAACCTCAATTGATAAACTTCCATAAACGGTCAAGTATTATGGTGTTGTCTGTACAAAGTGGGATTGAGGACTCCCAGTGCCCCCTATAGTCAGGATATTTGCATAGGGCTGGGGATGTCTAATAATCTCTTACGGTAAAGTCACTTGATTTTCGGACGGCCCGCCATTTTCGACCAAGAATAAATATTTCCGAAATGAGTTTTTCATAGTTCACGAAATTCGTACAAGGTCAAAAAACTGTTTTGCAATGATCCTCAAATTTCGGACAATGTCATAAACATCGGATTTTTGTCCCGCGACTTTCAGACAAGGAAAATTTTTAGAAACGGTAATTTGGGATCGACGCAACTCCCGTGTCACTAAAGCGTTCAACGGATAATTACTACTGTATACGGATTGAGTCCGAGAATCGGTATAACGGGTTTGTAATTTTTACCTTGTCTTGACGATGTCACGACCGTTACTCGATTGTCTTGCGTTTAGCTTGTGTTTGGCGCTTTAGCTATGATTAGAATCACCGAGTTCCGCATGACGAAAATTTCTGATGAAAATACAAATAGCAAATACACCGAAGGCTGCAACTTTTCGTTGTAGCGTAACATGGGCACTGGTTTAATTAGGCCGTGCTGTTCGACTTCCGACTGTGACATTGAACTTGCACGCCTGACATCAACTTGCGTGTTTACCAAACGTTTTTTATTTTTAAAACGTCCTTTGATAGTGGCTAAAATCTCCCGACGAGGTGTCCGGATTTTATTCTTGACGTGATGAGAAATATTTTTTGTTTAGGCCCCCATACACAATAGGCCACAGCTAAGTCTGTTCGTAGGATATGGCGCGTTCAAAGTAGTGTAGATAGTGAACAGCAGCAGCCGAATGAGACGGAGCCAAAGTAAAGCAGGTTAAAAATCAAACATAGTGCAAGGCCCAGCACTCAGAAAGGGGCGCGGCGCACGTAACCACGTTTCACTACTCTTACAAATTGTCTGTTGCTCTCTGATAAGCATCGCAGATGCAAGAATCTCGCTAAAGAAGATAGTGTGATCGTGTGCTTCGTTTGCAATGCCTCACCATACGTCTTGACGTCTTCAGTCTAGCGTGTTCGTGAGATTCTCACCCTTGCACTCCTGGTCGCAGACTAGGCTAGAGTTCAGTAGCTGTCTTGGGAAATACAAAAATCTAGCCAAAATCAATACGCAAGTCCAACTTTTTATTGGGAAACCATGCGTTGACAGCGCAAAGTCGACATTTTTTTGTTGAGAAAACGCAGAGAATCGGTTGTCTGTAACGTTTCATGTGCGTCAACAACGCAAAACAGACCCACTCATTGAAAAGCCCTTATTTGTCACCAGGAAGACTCTTCACAACGCAGCCCGATATTTCAAGTGAGATAGCGCAGTTTTGAAAAGATTCCGTCACTTGCCGAGAACGGTTTTTGAGCATCGGCAATGCAAGCCGAATANATGCATCTTTTGTAGCAAATTGGTACAACCTTTAATTATGACCTTTGACCAGTAATGCTTTCAAGTTTATACCCATAGTTAGCTGACAGTTGGTTGATTGTTGTGCCAGTGTGCTGGTAGTATGATCAAATTACTTTGTAGCTTTGAGTGGTATAATGATGCACTGATAGCTTATCACATATTGTTATCTATTTGTCATTTGTGTTTGTTCTGTTGGTGGTGTATATAATTTGAAGTGTATTCCATTCTTAGGCTTTGGGATTTCTGTTGCAATGGGGCAGCGGGCCTCTTAAATCATCTGTGTGTGTGTGTGTCCCTTGTTAAGATCACCTATCTCAGTGGGTAAAAATGTCTAGGGAATGCCAGCTTGTCACGGTGTGGTTCTCAATGTATAAAAATTAATACGCTTGACAAACAACTACGTCACTATAAGCCACATTGCTGAACAATACTGTTGACATCTCTGGCAAACTATCAACCTTAAGAAATAAGACTGAATGTTCATAGCATACATCACCCATGGAATGGAACCGACATCCTTGTAAACACAAAGCCTATACTTTTACTGGTGTACTGCTGACAGGGAGTTTATTTAAAGTGGAATTTGTTTCCCTTCTTACGACGGACCATAACGTATATGCACAACTCAAAATATTTTATTTGATATCTCATAAAAAAATGCTGTGTGGTTAATGTAACTAATATATTATGACAATAAGGTACCTCGGCCCTTCTGTGATGAAAAGTGGACTATGAATCGGACATCTATTCCTTGAACCTCGGACCAAATCATCTCAGAGTAGGGATGGTAGGGTGAGGGGAAACTAACAGAATTTCAAGTGCATCCCATGAAACTGTTTTATCACGAGAGTTTCATCAAGGAACTCGACTTGTTCACAACAGATCCAACTCACTTTCTTTGCCAGTATGCCATCGTGGGTCAGATTTGGAACAAGTCACAAAGTTTCCAGTTGAAACTGCAAGGTGTCGTTCCATCAGTTTGACCAACCTAGCTGTTGTTAAAGCGTATGCGAGCATTTTTGGCCTGGGATCATATAACCAAAATAATGCGTTTTTTAAACGGAATCTTTTGCTCAAGTGATTTGCATACAGGTGTTGTCTTTAATAGAGACTTTTCTGCATGCATTGTGGTCATTCATTGTGCTTTTCATTTAAATTAATTGTTAATTAAACTCACATTAACAACAAACATTTTTAATGAATAAGTCAAGTTTAATTACAAGGGGGTGGAAATTGAGTAAACTTACCACGGGTGTGCACCTTGTCACTCACTGCAGAAACTCGGACCATGCACTATAACCCTAGAAACGAAACCAGAACTCCAACCCCACTCCGGGACCCTTACTACAGAC
The DNA here is from genome assembly GCA_002633005.1 of Phoronis australis. Classification (NCBI taxonomy): domain Eukaryota; kingdom Metazoa; phylum Phoronida; family Phoronidae; genus Phoronis; species Phoronis australis. The sequence continues at coordinate 248,309 of NMRA01000226.1, read as the reverse complement.
TATTTTGAGGGACGAAAAATACGCAAATTGGGCAGGGCATATTGGTCATTTGCATTGAAATCGCCTGTGGGGAGAGTGCCAGTGTGTGGCTGGAGTTCAAGTTCAGTGGTACAAGGGTGCGTGCTCGTTTCTACTCGCTGCCTCATGAAGTTTTACTCAATTTTACTCGGCTGTTTTACTTACAATTTGTGCATGTGCCTAATTCTGGATATTGGCACAGCTTTGCATGCAGATGCATACTATAATTCCAAATGCAAGCAATGCATAGTAGGCAAACATTCAAAAATGGAAAAGCGAATGTTCGCCGTAGCAACCAAAAACACCTTAAAAGGTTGTGTGTGCCCTGTATCTCATATAATACCATTAAAATCAGTGTTTTTTTTATCAAAGTTTTAAGACAGAAAATTTGATGAATGCTGATGAATGGACGTATTCCTTATCAAAGGAATGTACATTTCAAAAAGTTTTATTTTTACGAAAATTGTGCAGTGGAGCGACTACAAGAATGACATAGTGTTGTGAATGATATGAATAGTTTTGACTCGATTCCTAGTTTTGGAAATATAAACTTTAAATTATATATTGATAGTCGTTAGTTACTTAGATATTTGAAGGCAACATGATTTTAATTAGGGGTACATGTAACCTTAAAATGCGTTTTGTGGTCCTATTGTGAAATTTATTGGGGACATAAGGGTAAACTGTGTGGAAAAGCACATACAAATGTGTGTGTGGCAGGTTGTGAGGTAAATTGTCAAAAGGTGGGATGGTTCGATTTAAAGTGGTAGAATTTTCATAATGTAATGAACTCAGTCAGTGAACAGAACTTGTTTGTGTGTTTCACAGGAAGTTAAGAAAGAAAATGGAGAAGGAAGAGACGGAGATGTTCTGTCTACGTGTCATGGTCGGCGTGATCATTCTGTACGACCACGTTCACCACACGGGGGCGTTCAACAAGGCGTCTGTCATTGATGTGAGTCAGACAACCGCACTGAACCTGGTTCAGGTTTTATTTGATATTGCAGAAAACAAAAGATACCTCATTTTCAACAAAAAATAGAGTAGAATGCTAGTTGTCTTGTAATTTGAAGGTAAATTTAAGAAAAATGGATATTTTCTAAATGTCCCTAATTCAGCAACTTGAAAATTGGGTTGATGTTAACCATAAACTGATTATGAACTATATGACATTGTGAATTTGAAATATTTCAATTTTCTTGCCAGTCCTCTGTAATAAGTATGTATTTCCATCAGGGTCAGATTGGCAGTTCAAAATCCATTGTGTCAGTCCTGCCCTCTGTTAGCCCATAGTGTAGTCCATACTGCTAATTCCAATATCAGTCTTTGTTAGTTATTCAGGGCTTTGTGGGCACGGTCCAAGCAATGATTGACGCATACATCGAAGTGTGGCAGGCACTTGGCTGTACAGAAGTTGAATACAATGAACGTTATGTCTTTACAGCGTCCTTGTACACATTTGATCTTCTCTTTGCACTGAAAATAACAATTCGAAGTACGAGTTTTCAAAAAGCCTCCTGGTTTTGTATTGATATGGAATCTTTAAAAGTTAATTTCATTCTATGCTTGTATATTGACCTTCTGTGTTGTTATTATTTGGTTGTACGTGTGCTCACTAATGATGCCTTAGGAACAGTTTGAAATGTTTGACAAGTGCCTTGTGGCATCATTTAGTTAATCAGCCTCTCCGGCAAATCTAAGTCTAACAAATTCCCAGTCAGTTCTTGCACACTTTGGTGGCGCCGCAAAAAGCGATTGTTTTGCATTGTTGTGTTGGACACAATGTCTCGTTTTAGCGTCGATTTTAACAACACAAATGTGACATGGAGAACCAGATTGTAGTTTTGACACAGCACCTCATTTTTAAGCGTAACGCCAAATTCGTGCAAGGAGTGAATTCAGGCAACTTATGATGAGTTGTGTCAATCGCCCCCTTTTGTGGGCCAGTGAAGTCATACCTTGTGGCTGCAGGCATCTTTGAGTAGTCCAGCATTGATGAGTGTGACTGAGGCGTATAACAGTAACACACACAAGCCCAGGGTCTTGAGTGACATGTTGATCTGTCAACAAAGGGAGGCGTTAGTGTTGAAGCCTTGAAAATAGTCCCAGGATTCATTGGGACTTCTTTTAATGGGCTGTCCGTCATGTAAGCTGATGGGACCACTTTATGTAGAATGTTTTCATGGGTTTTCTACTGATCAGTGTAATATGAAAGCAGGACATTTTGAAACGCATAATATTCTTGTTTTTACGCAGGCATCTTGAATGTTTTCACAATTTTACTCCATCTTTAAGTGCCTGTGTGTTTTGACACATGACCACATTGTTGTCCATACACCTTGCTGAGGAGCTATGTTATTCGAAATCGTGAATTCCATTTCCTAAGAATTCAGCAGTGCTGCTTACCAGAGTATGACTTTAAACTCACCTTCCGTCAAAAAATAACTTTCGGTAGAAATCTGGTCTTCACTTTTGCCTAACTCAGATTGGAGATTTTTTGAAAATACAAAGATTGTGGACTTTGATTTTTAACTTCTCACCAATTTATTGATTGGGTCACTGGTCACATGGCTCTATCTTTCTAGTACAGTTTAGCAAAAAAGGTACATTGGATAGCAAAACAATGGTATAAATTTTATTTGATATAATTTTCAAGATAAGATTTCAGAAATGCTGATTCAATTTTCGTGCAAAAATGGATCATTTTAAAAACAATCCCTAACACATTGTGGAGAGCAGTTTGTAAAGCACGGTGTGTGAATGATCATGTTAATCTGATTAGTCGTATCTGAGATACAATGTTCCGAAGTTTGCCAAATTTATACTTTTCTAGGGTTTCACATCTAACTTTAAATGTTCCAAGATGAAATCTCAGTGACAGTTTTGTAAAACTTAAGTTTATGGTTTCATTTTGCACAACGTGTTGACGTTTTGCAATGAAAATCTGAAAAATCCTATTTTGATAGTCATTCATGTAAAAGTGCACCATTTAACAGTGTGATTTTTAACAGCATTTTTGGGGGACACTGTCCGTAAAGTATTGTATGTGAGAGCTCCATATGAATCTTATCAACTACTTACGAGCACTGGTGTTCTCAGGTTAGCCAAATTTGGTCATTTTTGTATGATCTTACATGTTTCCAAAACATTTACGCTGTGCCGAAAGTGTGAACTGTGCTCTGTTGAAGAGAAGTAACCACACATTCTATGCTACTTGAAAAATATTTTATGATTACTGTGTTTCGGCTGATAGGGAGATGTACTATCTACAGTGTACGTTGACTTTACAATTAATTACGTGTAGTATTAATAAAGTAAGGTAATGGTGTTCATACACAGTATGTCAAGAAACTGATTTCTTAACACAAATAGCTTTCTCTTGGAAACTAAGATGGAACACTCACTATTTTCTATGTAATTACTTTAACCTGAGTGACATGAATTGAAAAGAACGTCCATAAATTTAAAAAATAATATCCTCATGTTCTGATACATTATTGAGGCCTCCAGATCATGGTTAAGAGTATATGACATCACTGGAAACTTGTGTTAAGGTTATGGGAAACCCTGGGAAAAAGTCCGAATTTGTCTAACTTCAGAAGGTCGTACCTGAGAAATGACCTCTGATTATGAAACTTTCAAATATCGTGCTTCACACATTGTTCTCCGAAGGGCTTTTAGGAGTAGTTTTTAAAATGTTCCGCTTTTTCATGATCGGCAATGAAAAATGTCATTTTCATGAGTTTTGTGAAAAAATCTTATTAGTTGAGTAAATGGAAAAGAAAATTAATGATATTTTGGAAAACTGTGACAGCATTTTTTTGAGATCTCATCTTGTGCATTTATATGAAATAAATGATGTTGCTTTGCTATCAATTGTATCTTTTTTTGCTAATTTTTTCTAAAAAGACATGTTCGCGTGACTCAGTTTAAGGCAGATTGACAAAATAAAAAACCAAATTCTGCAAGCTGTCAGCTTTTAGAAAATGTGTACTTTTACGGAGTTAAAATCTAGAGTTTTTTTGTGAATATATGGCTAAATACTCGGACCCGTCGGAGGTGTTGTTGTGAAATACCTTTTGTCATCAGTTATTGATGACTGTGTATAACTGCTAGACACAATATTGTGTACTCACCCAACATGACTCCAGTTTGGCAAGTGTACAGTTGCGACAAAAGCAAAACTTAACTCCAAAGAAAAATACAACCTGCCCTATAGGTTTCAATTTTACTTGGCTATGCCTACCTCTGCCCCTCAGTGCCAGTCAGTCCTTTCTGAGAGTCACTACAGTGTTATATGTTGAACGACGAGGCTCAGTCTATGCTGGTCCCCATTATAGGTGCAACACTAGCTTATAGGTCAACTGCAACAGTAGTCAGAAGGACTTAGACTTTTCATCTGATGTGAAAATCAACGTTTATTTTCCGTAGGTCGGCCCACCATGGACTAAATTTTATGAATTTCTATTGAAATATTTAAAAAAATAATAACTTACCTTGATGAACTCAACTGCTGTGTCACTATTTGATACTCACACACCTGAGATGAGTTCTGGATGAGAGAATGGAAGTTAATTACCTGAGTGGTGAGGCCAGCAGATGGTAGCTATAGGGGTTGCCATGTTTGGCATTCATAACTCAGTTTTGCGATTCAGTTTAGCAGGGATCCATTTGTTGTTGGTGCCACCCACGAGTTTCAGCGCTGGATGAATGTTTTAGTAGAAAATTGTGTTTATTGTGTCTATTTTATTGATTGATTTGGGTGGCTTTTTCCTTAGCAGTTTTTTGTATAAAAGAAGGCAAAATGTATTCTTTAATTTGAAATGTATAGTCAGAATAATGTTTACTGTCTTGACAGATTATAAGGGTTCCTTCATAGTCGTCCACCATTTTCTCCAAAGGTTACAAAATATTGCCTCCAGGCAGACTGGATGAAAGATTACGCTTTAATTTTTTATAGTTCATGAGAATTATATAATTATAAATATTATAAGGAGAGAAAATCAACATTTTCTGAAATCTACTCCATTAGAACAGAGAGGTTTCTACAAAAATAATATGTTGTGTTCACTGAGTGGAAAATCTTGATATCCCGCAGTATTTTCTTTATGGCTGAAAAACTGACCAAATCCTTAGAAATCTGTTTTTGCCTCGGTATTTTTTTATTGCTGTCGTTTTGAAAATGCATGGAAATTTATTTTAAGCATTAAAAAGAGGCAGACACGACATTCATAATTGATGGAGTTCACCATTGCCCTTCAGCTCTGGTGCTGCCCTGCTCGATCCTTGAAAATTAAGAAATTACAGTTTTGTCTCACTTGAAATGTATTGGTGGGCTTATCTATTACTTATTTATTGTAAACATATTTTCTGATACTGAATGATAAAAAGTTGTAGACGTCAGCTGTCTGTCTCAAGGTAAGGGCTGTCTGCTGTGGTGACCAGAGGTCAACTGCTGGTGATTGCACATTCTATAACTCATCCTTTGAATGTGTCTTTGTGGGCAATTTCAACATGTTTTTTATGAATTCAAAAATATTGTTCAATTCAAAATGCCAATTTTACTCCAACTTATTTCCTTTTCTCCTTTGCAGATGAAGAGTTCGGTGAAGGTATTGAAGGACTATCCTAACGCCAGGGTAGAAGGGTTACTGAATGCCCTCAGGTGAGTTTTTGACTTGTTCCTTCCAAAACGAAAAATGAAATAATGACAATTTGGCCACCATTTGTGTTTGAATTTGAAGTACCTTTACTGTAATTATTGTTATGACAGCAAAATTCTAATTACGGAATGGCTTAGCTACCTTACTAACTGTTCCTGTTAATTTCCCTTTATTCTCGGTTATGAGAGAGGACTATTCTAACAAGGAATTAATTAGGCTTTTGCCCAACCATAATGATGAGGGAATTCCAGGTCATTTTGTCTGATTACTTGACTTGTACTGTAATGTTCATGTCTCTGCTGGCTACAGCTGATGTAACGCATCGTATGATTCCAGGTATAACACAATTCATTTGAATGATGAGACAACTCCTAAAAACATCAAGGCTCTACTGTCATGAACCACCATCACCAACACCAGAGTGCGCCACATGTTGATACATCCAGACACAATGCCCCCTGTATTCTCTATCAACAATCCAGCAGTGCGTAAACTGATACTACATGGCTTGAATCAGTTTAAAGCCAGTGTAGTGTGTGGTTATACTGAAGTCTAGAATTATATTCCATTGATGGGCCTTTGTTGTACCACATTCCACTGTGATGAGAAAACTTGACGACCTGACCTGATTCTGTTTCCCGAATCAATGGTAATGGCTGACCATCAGGTCTATTAGGCAATCTACTTACGTCAAATGTTGTAACATAATTATTTGAATATTATGATTTCGTGTCTATGTTTGATCCAGTAGAAGACTAACAAACGACAACTTAACTTTGAGTGTGACTTTTTAAAAAACCAACCCGTTGGTTTAGTGAATGTTACATGACTCAAAATGTGCCTCTGCTTAACCCAATTTCAAACAAGGCTGGGCCGATGGAGATTGGCCCACAAATAATGTGTTTTTTTCTGGATATTTTGCATTGTAATGTAGGTGTCTCTCAAAAATCGTTCCAGAGTGTACACAGTCCTTTTTCTAGAAACAGTGACCTCCATGATTGCTCTGCAGTCTCGGCATGTCTGCCCTTGACCATGTCAGCAAATCACACGGAGCTGATCAATCATCTTGTATTTCAAAGGAACATATTTTTTTTACTGATTAAGGTGGTTTTAGCCATGTTGCATTCAAAGTCAAAAGAGACTATTGTCTGAATTGGATATCTTACGTAGAGCTTCATTTCAATTCATTTAAGGTTATGTAGGACCAGTTTGTGTGTATTTCTGGAAGGAGAAACCCTTAAGCATTTGATTGTTGACTTGTGCTAGTCTTCCATCTTTTTAGCAAAATTTGGCAAAAAAGAAAGACAAAATGATAGGAAAACATTTTCATATATTTGTTATCGCTGCTCATGCAAAAGTGGGTCCTTTCAAAAACAGTTCATTGCAGTAATATAATTTTGAGAACGAGGTATAAAGCTTGCGTAGCCGAAACTTTCAAATGAATTTGATCAGTCATTTCTAAGATGTGATGTTCGAAGTGAAATTTAGACATTTTTCTAGGGTCCTATGTAACTTTAAAAATATTAGCCATGAATGACATGACTTCGTAATTAAAAGTGGCATAAAGCCATTTATGTCAGATGGGCAATTACAGAGGTTGGTCTTGTTTATTTCTAATAGCTTACAATCTCTTTGTTACATTTACATTCTTTAACTAGTTTATTACTAGTTTCATCTGCAGTGATGAGACTGTTGCTTAGTAACCAGGTGAAACTTTTTGACCTTCTTTCTCAGTACTGATGTCTGTGCTTCAATTTTTTGTTGGCAAGCTATGTCATTTGCTAGGTATATAACATGTTACCACTCGGGCTTTGAAGCTAGAAGCTTTTGATATACCCTAGTGTTAAAGTTCTCTAGTTTGGGACAAAAATATTGGCTAAAGTTGCCATTTTATAGACCTACTTCACAATAAAAGCTATGCTAACGCGCTGGGAGTAAAGTTGTCTCAATAATTATTTTTGTTAAGAAAGTTGACTAAATGACTTTTCTATGCTGTAGTGTATTACTCTGGAGACTTTTTTCATGGTAGTGGTTGTATCCAATTTACCTTGACCTTTGTTTCCTGTATAAAAGTGTGTGGATATTTCTTACAGTGAGTTCAAAGGTCAGAGTTCACTTTTACTGCATGCTTCTTCCCTGCTGACTGGAAAATTCCGATGTCCGAAATTTTATATTTCAATTCTGCTGTTCCTTGATACTATATCCCACTGGTGTGCTGTTCAAAGTTACAGATTGCTGTAATTGTACTTGTGGATACTGTAGTCCTGAGGAGTATCTCCATAATCTATTCTTTTGTGGTGGCAATGCAGTGTGACCCATTGTCTGCGACTAACCTGTGTGCGCGTGTACCATTTAAGTTGATAAATCTGCTGTAAATCAAATCTATTTAATGGTTGTTATGACGAAAGAGTGTATAGGCACAAATTTTACTGTCAAAGATACCAAATACAGTAATTTGGTGTATTGGCCCCTATTCGCATTGCTTGATATGTATTATTTATTGTAAATATAATTATATAGTTTAGTTCATGGTTAATATTGTATTATGATGCCGATAGTCTGGTTAACATAAGGGAGCCCGTAAGTCCGAGTTGTGAATAGGTGGACTTAAGAATGGACATCGCTTCACCTTTACTTAGAATTCCAAAGTTTCGGTAAAACCCCCAATTAAAGATTGCATGGCCTCTTAATTTCCACGAATTAACGATGAAACTTGAACCTTGTTCTACGATTAGCTGCACTATAACAGACCTTCCTTCCCAAAACGTGGGTTCCTCAGTATCACACCAGTAATTAAAAACAAAAACTTAATGTTCATTTTCCGATTTCAAAGCTGCACGTGTCATACTTTTTTGGAGTAAGGTAGCCAATTTACTGAAAAGTTGAGATATAGTCCGCAAAATAAACAAAAGTGTGGCTGAGGTTCAGCGCGTTCAAATAGGTTAAAATGTATGCTCGGGACGACAAGCACACCTAACGATGATGCACCGACTGATCCTACCAATAAGATGAAGTTCAGTAATAATGGTACACCTGTATACCAAGGGTAACTGGTGTTGTATTTTCTGCAACTCTGCAGATGAGCTTGAATGTCTTATTTTCCATCGGTGATATGTTATATGACCTCTTCAGGAGTGATCGTTTGATTTCAAATGTAATAATGTGGCTTACGCAATAAATCTTTTGTATTTTCAACTTTAACAATTTTCAGTTGCGCACCGACATGGTGGATACCGGTACATGTAATGGTGACTTTTATTGTGTCGTTTTGAGTGCCGTGTGTTGAGAGCACGCGCGCCTATGCTGGCTGCTGACAGATTTCGAAAGAACGTGTTTCCCATCCTTGGGAGTCGCGGTGGACACATAATATTAGCATAATCTGACGATACACAACATTGTTAACGTCACAGCGCAGCAACGGGTAGGCATGATCTCCGGGTTCATCGCTGACCTCGTATGACATTGTCTGAGTGAGTGAATCACTAGTCCGTTTTAAGGTGCGATTTGTAATATTATCCAGTGAATGTGCAACGTATTATAGCCTTAAGGTACTGTCATTCTTTCTCAACAATTGTATACGTGCGGTCCATCCTTCATGCTTTGTGGTGGCTTTTTATCTGTTCACCTATTCGATCTGAAATAACGTCTTCTCGGAACGCTTTTGATGAGAAATCGCGCTGAAACGTCTACCTTATTGCGCGTTGTAGATCTTTTCGAACGCTAGTTTTCAAAATTGCCCAAGCGTATACCTAAACCATTCACACAACTTGCCATATAGCTCTCGTCTCGTCTCAGGATGTCAAAACCACGTGACAAAAAACCGACGAGGTCATTGTCTATCCATTTATCACCATAAATACAACCTTTACTACGATACTTTTTGACATTGTCCTATATTGTGATACTCTCCACGGATCAGAAGCTTTCAACTGTTGCCGTTTTATGATTCACATACACGACCTTTCTCTATCGAGCTTCAGACGGCTGTCCCAACGTGAAGGCACAATAAAGACCTTTATACACTCGAAGACTTAAAAGGTAGGGAGTATTCGAATTTATAAAGAAAATGCCAATCCTCTTCCTGATTTATCGAAGTTCCTCGATCTTAATAACGTGGTGTTTTTATACGAAAACTGATGAGTGTCTGATGTGTTGATACCAGCGTCGTCACTGTCCAAAATGGCGTCAGATTGTCATTTGGTACGAGTTAATTTACGCGTTGGTCTAAGTTGGCGTATCTTCAACCTGACCTCAACAAATTTTTTGGAGTTCACTTGGTGAATTTGTTTTCACCCGATCTAATTCGGATAATCATGCTCGGGCAAATTGTTTTTACGCTGTTTACTGAGTTCATGGGTCTGAGATGAAGTTTGGCATTTTTCAACACCAAAATTGGTTTGGGAACAAAATTGCGCTCCGCGCACCAATTGATGACGTTTTCAGTGGTCCACGTTACAAAGCTGCTTCTCAGAAACCTAAATTTGGCTAAGAACAGTCCCCTCGAGGGCACAAATATTGGCCATCGTTGTCTCACAGTGAATTAAGTCGCCCGAATGGTGGCGCGACGGTTATCATTATGTCAAAAGTCACGTGACACTTGGTGCCATCCATTCTATTCATTTCATTTTCCAATATATAATCATTACCGAGTTCACAAAGGGTAAACTTCAAATGATTAAAATTTAATTTATTTCAGAGTCTATAGGTACTATGAGGTCCACCGTCGTCACCTTCTTCTTGTTATCAGCTCTGCTGGCGTTGATCGCGGCTGGTGACAGCAGCGTTAAACAGAACGCTGAACAGCCTTTGGTATCTCCTAACAACAAAATCGAAGTCGAAGGCAAGAAACGGATGATAAAAGGACCACCCCAAAGCGGCGCTCAGAACGAGGTGGTGAAGAAAGAAGACCATTCCGGTCACCACCACAACAGACGCTTGGATGGGCACCACCACAAACAACGAGAAATGAATCTAGGAATGTTGTTGGGACGCCTAAACAGAGGCATGATTCCGGAAGATGCGAGAAGTCTGACGAAGAAGGTATTCCATGACAATTTGGACCTAAAGGCCATCAAGAGGTTTATGGGAAAATTCGCTAAGACCAAGAGAGGTCGCCACATGCTGAGAGCTATGAAAGTGTGGAAGAAACATCATGCAAAGAAAGTGCATGTCGCTAAGAAATCAAACAAGAAAGACAAGAATTAAATATATCTGGCGGACAGTTTTGAGCTGTAGATTCTATCAAGGCAACATTATAATGTTGGCTCTTGAATCAAAAGCATGAAATGCCGTTTTCGATAAGATTTTTAATCACTTACTGGTGTAGTCCATTAAAACCGAACTTAATCATATATACAAAATATACTCTTTATTTGAGCAAAGATTCGTAGAATCTGGTTAGCACTATTTGTCTATACAGGTAAACCAAAGACTTCAGACAACAAACATATCGTCTTTCTTGTTGGCCTCTTTTAATGTGGTTGATAGTCTACGATTTCCTCTTCAGTCACGTTATACAAATGTGTATAGTCTGTGCGCACGTTAAATTTGTGTTTTTTGGGAAAAAGCCGGTTGACAAAAGTAAAATATCCCACGTAATCCGCTGTAGAATATTCGTTTTGTGTTGAACGACACAATCCTACAGGAATTTTCTCAAAAATACCCGAGTGATCGAATTACACGAAAACAATGAAATATTCACGTGTTGCGTTCCACAGAAACACGGCCTTTTTTTCTCCCAACAATTTCTTTCGTTCTTTTTTTGATTTTCCAGACTTCTTCAACTGTGTATCACCAACGATGCGCACACATATTAAAGATGCATAGTCTCATTAAATTGGGAATATGCAAATGAAGTACTAATTTACAAACAACCCCGGGTCCTCCAGGAGCCGGAAACCACTTGAGAACCAGTTATCATTACAATCTTAGTCTCGTTTTCTGAGACTATTTTTATGTAAATGAGTATCAATATTTCATTGTAACCCTAATGAAACAAGACACGGTTTTCATTATTTGTTTAAATTCACTCTCAAATAACGATTGCGTAATATCGGGAATTAAATGTTTCTACATGTTCACCTTTGTTTTTAAGTGTATCAGTTGTAGTGTTTTTCTTTAAATCCACAATTTATTTGCAAATTGTTCCTTTTCCTGATCATATTTGTTCACACAGTCCTCCATGTAGTCACTAGGTGGCACTTGCATAGCATCCTTTTAAATAATGTGATTTGAGCGGTAAAGATTTGGTTTGCCACACTTGGCATTCATTGGACTGGGTCTTCATGTACTGTCCATTTTGCTGTCTGCAATACCACAGATTCAATAGTTCAAAGGGACATTATCGGCGAGAAAACTGATTTCATAGATTAAAAATTAGGAGTGTTTGATCTATAGTGACTTTTTGAGATCAGCCTCAGCACGGAATCTAACCTCGGGACCTCCTGCGGTCGCACCCCAACGCTGTGCTGGAGGGACTAAGTCCCGCTCGATAGCTGGCGGTGTATTTTAATTTTGAGCGTTAGCTGGTAAAATCGTCGGTGTAGATTTCACAGAATGTCTGCCGGACAAATGGGACGATTCACAATTTGTAAGAAAATCACAAAAACAACGGGCTTAAATGTCTTATATCGCTGATCAAAACTAATAACTTCAAGAAATCTCTCCCGTGCAATAATGACTCCCAAATTGCGTTTTTCGACCGTAAATCCATTAATACCCCTTCAACGTATGGGAGCACTGAGCTCAAGTTAAAGACACACATATAGGCGTTTTCATCAATTACAGCTTCATGTGTATTTTCGCTTTGACTGATTTTTTTAAGTCTATCATATAAAGTGAAGTTGAATGCAATTCCCACTGTGGCAGAAATTTTGTTGACGCGCCACACACCGTCGACGTTCCACCACAAAAAGCAAATTTAAAGTCCTTCTCTCACGCGTTGTTAACCCTTATTACATGCATAAGATGTTATAAGGATCCAAGAAGTACCTACCCCATAACTAATACACGATCCGTACTCGAAAAAAGTTTAAATGAACGCGCCACTCACGATTCGCACCCGAAAAAACACCGCCATCGAACTTGCCGCGAACCCAGAAGTACAATTCATTCAGGAACCCAGGACGAGAAAACGCCGTCAGTGCGACTGGAGCAGTGCCTGTACTGTTACCAGCCAGCAAACGGGGATAAAAAAAAAATCGACAGCGCGCCTTAATTTTGATAAAATCAAACTACGGACAATTTTATCGAATTTGCTGAAGAAATGTGGCGAATAAATTTTGACAGAAATTATTTTGCCAGACTCGGGACCGCAGCCTATCGGACCCGGTGCGGATCGAGACCAGACACTGGCGAACGGTAAATGCATGCGGTTGCAAGCTGTTTTGTCGAAGTAAAATGGTCAAATGATAAATACTGCATATATTCAAGTGTAGTTTCAGACACTTGCATGAAATTACGGGCTGGCCGGGTTAGTCCTGTGTCACGCTGCCGCGGCAGACCTTAGTTAGCCTCAGTCACCAGCTACCAGTGAAGACTATAGTCAAAATACAGCTTGTTAGTAGGCCTATACAGCTTTGCGCCAAGGCTACCCTTAGGCCTAAGTGGTCGTTGGCCACAAAAACACGAAAATTGAACATAGTTTCGTTTTTGTAGCAACGTTTGTCAAAATGTGACAACGTTAAATCTTCACAAATTACAAAGTAGCCGATTGAACATGCCTTTCAGTTCAGCAAAAGTCGCCATTGTCGGTGCCGCCAGAAATGAGACGAAGTCCAACGGGAATTGTGAGCACATTTATCACTTAATGAGTAACAACTGCGAGGCTGAAATTTGGTGAACACTGTTAAATCGTGCAGAATAGTAAGTAAAGATATGTCTAACTAAATTTCACCGTAATTTGTTGGCGAAAACAATTTACACAAAGCTTTAAACTCGTAACTCATCCCGCTGTCATGCAATATGGCCGACGCGATCCAAACAAAGTGACCCAAATTTCACCACAAAACTTGCAATAACTTTACAGTGCTTGCCCCGATTTTGATATTTTTTCGATTTTTACTGAGTAGAATGTACTACCTTTCCGATGATAGCAAAGTACTTTTTCAAAACGAGGAAAAAATAAAACCGAAAAAAAAAATTGGTTCGACCCATATTGGTTCCTAGGTTCGACCCGCCTACGTATGGAACTAACACAATGCTATTTTAACATACTAAGTACGCGTAACATTCCAAAAAAAATCAACGACCACTAACTACAAACTATAAATACACTACATATGCAAACGAATAACGATATATTACTAATAAAACAAAATAATGAAGACTTTTCAAGCAAGCCATAGCACATTCAGTTACAAGGAAAAAATGCGGCGTTCAGGACAAGTTCCTGGACTGATGAGCCGGAAATGTGGGTACGGAAATAACCGATGACAACCGGTAATCATACGCTCAGAGAGAAGGGTGAAATACTGTTAAAAAATCGCTTTTGGCAAGAAAGGCGAAAAGAATATAAAGAAAGGGTGTCGAAAATAAGATTTTATGTAGTAAGTATTTTCGGATACTGGAACCACATGGGCAGTTTGAGAGAAGGACTTTAATTTTAGACTACTTGCCGTTACGATATTGATCTCAACTGAAGTGACCCTCAATAAAACTTGACTAGGTGATTCCAGGGCTTTCAAAAAAAAATCTGACAGTTGGTTATTGAAGATTGGCTTGTCCATGGCGTTTCACTTTGTGTGTTGAGCGTGGTCTCAAGTTATAACGAACCATCAGCGATTTTTGCACACACAAAAGGCGTCTCGTCTGAGTAATGAACAAGATGAGAACAGATCAGTAGAGTTCAACTATGCTTCGCTAAAAAACAAGACTTCGCGAGATTACGTGAGATGTTGCCGTGCATTTCAATTATGAGAACACATGATTTTGGCTAGATTTTAGAGAGGTCCTAGCGTTACTGAACTCTACCACGTTTTACAGCGGTAAGTTGTCTAAATCAAATTTAAAGGAGAAAGCAACCTTTTTCATGTCAAATTTAGTAAAAATACGGTTCGAAGATTATCCCAGACATATTTTTCAGTTAATAATGGCTTCCCATAGTTTCATTAATTAGTCGTGCCATACTCCGGAAGTGACGTTTAGGGGTTAAGAATTTCCCGCCATTTTGTTTTCATATAGTTTGACTGTGTGACCTGTCGATTCAGTCATTGTTCTACCTCGGTTGTGATAAGTTCGGTTGTCGTTCGAGTTTGTTTACTAGGAGTTAGTCAACATGCCGCAAGGTTGATGCCTACGGGTGAGTACAAGTTATCGTCTCACGCGCACTTTGGGAATGCCAGTACACCGCTTTCCGAGAAATGATACGCTCCGCCGTATTTGGCTCGTTTTCGTGGGAAGAACAGCGTCACCGTCCACGCAACGTACTCAGTGGGGAATTACCGAGTGTGTGGCAAGTATTTCCTGCCGTTGTAGATTACGACAGAGATTTGTACGCGGAATCGGTGAAAGTTCCTACAAAAGAACGCCTGAAGAAGGATGCCATACTGTCCCTGTTGATTCCCGGCAGTTCCCCCTTTCCGAGAAGTGAATTGCTGAAACGGGTGGCCTCGCAAGCTGTGGCCTCTACAGTGACTTGAGGCGCTTCATCTACTGTCACCCGTGCCTCCAAACGTATCCCTGCAGCGTGCAGTTCCAGGAACTAGCAGTGATTTGGCCTGTTCTGGTGTTTTTTCCAACCCAGAGCCTGTAAGTTGTCCTGCAGCGATGTTGAGTAGTGGTAGTGACAGGCCAAGTTCGACACCCAGTAGGGAGGACAGCTCGACGTCCAGTGGTCAAGCCGGTGAGTTAAACTTTGATAAGTTTATTGTGGACTTGATTAAAATACTGGAGCCTATTTAGAAGGTGACAGATGTGTGGCGAGGGAGTCACATAGCGGTGTTCAGGTCACCATTCAGTGCGAACAGCACAGGCATTCCATTGAGGTTGGCATAACAGCGCACACGATGCATTTGCATCAAGACGTCCCACCACGTCTGTCCTCGGTCTCTGCTCATTCCTCTCAACACTGAGCTGTCTGTATTCTGCCTCAGGCGTACTCGGACTATACTGCTACTACAATCTAAAAGGTTTCCAACGTAAACATGTTCTCTAACAACCTAGCTTGTCGTAGAGTACTCGTCGACGGGAAGTGGTGACGACAATTTAAGGACTTGAAAAACCAGTGGCTGATCTACGTTTTCAGTAAGGGGGGGTTAGGATTCCCGCAACGATCGAATTCTAAGCGCGTGGCGCCAAGCGGGGGGGACATTTTTTGTTTTTGTAGCCAAATAGTGAAATTTCCATGCATCCTGGTAAGTTTCTGGCACTTAACATGTCTCTGGAGTTTTTCTTAAGATAATTAAAAACCCTTCTCGATTTCGTCACATGAACTTGGCTCATAAGTTTCGTGAAACCATATTGTGCACATCTGGGTATGAGTCACGTCACCAGCAAAAATTTTTGTTGGAACATCTGCTTACACACACCTTTTTTTAGCATACGAAAAGTCGTATACGAAAAAATGTGGTGTATATAGAGGGGTTTAGACAACTACCAAATATTCAAGAGCATAAGGAGCACCGACGGGGCGTAAAAACTTGAATATTAGATGATCGCGTAACAGCAGCCTCAAGTTGTTTAAGAACGAATACCTCACTGTTAGTCCGGAAATAAACATGCGTTCTGTTTCGTTACGAGAAAAACTGGCAAATGATGGTGCCCTCAGCTCATAGCCTATTATTAAAAGTGGCAATAAATAATTAAGTATCACTTTATTAAGCTGAATCACGTTGACAATTGAAAAACGTCAAATGTATCAGGAAACAAATCATCTGAAAACAGTTTCACGAAACCAAAACATCCTGTGCACAGTTGTGAAAAGATATACTGGACTAGTTTGCAGAGGGACCAGATGTACACTACACAAAAAGGCTGACCTGGTCCGTCACGAGACCAAGAAGAAGAATACACCTGTGCTTTTTATCCCTATAAAAACAGTCGATCTGTCGCCGGACCAAACAGTACTGGCTGAGATAAATAGTTTACAAAGCACACTTTGGTAAAAAAATCACAAGACTAGTTCGCCGAGGGACACTGAAACTCAATATCTACACAAATCAAACTGGCCTGGTCCGTCGCGAGACCTAAAGTGTACTATGCAAAAAATTGAATTAAAAACTTTTTAATCCCCTGTGGTCACTCATACGTTAGTCTTATCCTTCTGTTGTCTAGGCTGCCGAGGAATCTGTATATCGGGTCCAATGGTTTGCTCGTCTTGGAAACATTCTAACCAGATATCTTTGATGTTTGTTCCCAACGCTTGCACTTCGTCAACTGCTGTGTCAATGAGCTTGTAAGCCTCTACAATGTCAGCATCTCGTTTCGCAGCTCAGTTGGCACTAAGACCCTTGAGTTTGCCAAGTCCATTCAAAAGACTTACATGCGTAACTAAATTTGATCCGTTCATCATGGACTACTTCAAACCTTGACAATGTATCCCAGGACCTATTTGCATCTCTTGCAATTTTCGAAATAAACGTCCCAATGTCTGAACGCTTAAAACCCGAAGTACTAACAGCAAATAAATGCCCATGGGCATGAGCGTTTCATCGGGTGGGCCTTTCTGCGGAAATTCCCAGTATAGAAGACGGCAGTGTGCTTATTGCAGATAGAAAGACGGTAGGTGTTGAGGTCGGAACTAGAGCTCCTTAGGAGACCTATTGAACATCGCACGAATCCCGCAAGACTTTGTTGTGAAAGAACAGCCTTCTCAATTTCTGGTACTGTGCACTGTTCGCGAATGCGGTCACTGTCAATATGAGTGCCCCCTTGGTCATTCCTTGTATAGACAAAACTTGTTAGAGTGTATCTTCAAACGGACTCGCGACCAGACCACGGCGCCCGTCACAATAGCAATTCTACGGAAAAAGAATTCTTTTTTCAAAAATATTACATTTGCATGTACACTGTATGATTTCTGGTTCTGTACACTGTTCGCGAATGCGGTCACTTTGTCAATGTGAGTGCCTCCTTGGTCATTCCTTGTATAGACATAACTTGTTAGAGTGTATCTTCAAACGGTCTCGCGACCAGACCACGGCGCCCGTCAAAATAGCAATTCTTCGGAAAAAGAAATTTTTTCAAAAATATTACATGTACGTGTACATTGTATGATATTGCGCAAGGCAACTTAACTATACAGTGGCGGATCTACGTGGGGGTTCAGGGAGTTTAAACCCCCCCCCCTGGGGCCAGGACCCAAAAATTAGAAAAAAAAACAAAAACGTCTCCAGCAAGACAAAAACGGCACCGCCAGCGTGTGTAAACCCCAAGTAAATATTTTTTTTTGCATTGTGAATTGCTGTTATGAAAATCAACACGTTTCGTGCCAAATTTACCCAGTACAGCAGAGGGTCTACGAGAGCACAGAAACTGATTCTGGCTTGTATTTCCACTTGAGTCTATCTGCTTCATATCCAAAATCTTGTTTCACGTAGTGCCTAGTCAAATCTGTACTCAACACTTGTTTCTTCCAGTGAGTACTACAGAACGGTGCGAAAACCCTTCCTAGAAAACCTCTCGCAGCAGTTGACCACCAGATGCATGAACTACAAGTATGAACATCCACTGGGGATTAAAAAGTGTCTGAAGAGAAGTTTTCAATTCAAAATTTTTTGCAAAGTACGCTTTAGGTCTCGCGACGGACTAGGCCAGCTTGATTTGTGTTGATATCGAGTTTCAGTGTACTTCTGGTCCCTCGGCGAACTAGACTTGTGATGTTTTTTACCAAAGTGTGTTTTGTAAAACTATTTATCTCAGCCAGTACTGTTTGGTCCCGCGACAGATCGAATCGACTATTTTATAGAGATAACAACCACAGGTGTACTTTTGGTCTCGTGACGGACCAGGCCAGAATTTTTGTGTACTCTCAGTGTACATCTGGTCCCTTTGCGAACTGCTCCTGTGTATCTTTTCACCACGGTGTAGGCCGGCAGAGTGTTTTGGTTTCGTGAAACTGTTTTCAGATGATTTGTTTCCTGATACATTTGACGTTTTTCAATTGTTGTCAACGTGATTCAGCTTAATAAAGTGATACTTAATTGTTGTTGTCGCTTCTAATAATAGACTATGAGCTGAGAGCACCATCGTTCGCCAGTTTTTCTCGTAACGAGACAGAGCATATGATTATTTCCGGACTGACAGTACAGGTCTTCGTTCTTAAACAGCTTGAGGCTGTTGCGATCATCTGATATTCAAGTTTTTACGCCCCGTCGGTGCTCCTTATGCTCTTGAATATTTGGTAGTTGTCTAAACTCCTGTATACACATCACACTTTTTCGTATGCTAAAAAGGTGCGTGTAAGCAGATGTTCCAACAAAAATTTTGCTGGTGGTGTGACTCATACCCAGATGTGCACAAATATGGTTTCACGAAACTTATGAGCCAAGTTCATGTGACGAAATCGAGAAGGGCTTTTAATTATCTTAAGAAAAACTCCAGGGACATGTTAAGTGCCAGAAACGTACCAGGATGCNGGAATCCTAAGCCCCCCTTACTGAAAACGTAGATCCGCCACTGCTATACATCAGTTACAAACGTGTGGAGTGTAATAGAATGACACGGCATGACAGATGAGGTAAAAACGTTGCACGTCAATTCGCCTGAATATCAGGGTTGCGCCACCACAGTATTACCCCTAATCAAATCAAAACATATCTTAGAGTAAAGAAGCTAGTTACCTAAAGAAATCAGCTATAGAGCTGCTCTTTCAACGGTGGATCCATCTAAAATGCTTGGGTACTTCAGAAGTGTCGACGAAAGCGCGTGCACCATTGATCTTCGCGCGTTTTGCCGACGAGCCACGAACCTCGGCAATTCACAATGCAAAAAATTATATTTTTAGAGTGAACCCCCCCTCAATTTTTTCCAAGTTGGTTTACTTGGGGTTTACACACGCTAGCGGTGCCATTTTTGTTTTGCTGGAGACTTTTTTTTATTTTTGGCTCCTGACCCAAGGGGGGGTTTAAACCCTCTGAACCCCCCCCCCCGTAGATCCGCCACTGAAAATAACAGTAGAACAGATCCTCACAGTAACTCGAACGCATAGAAACGAAATGGCGGGAAAATCTTAATCCCCTAAACGTCACTTCCGGAGAAGTGCACGACTACTTAATGTAATTACAGGAAGCCGTAGTAACTGAACCATATGTCCGGGATAATCAACGAACCTATTTTTACTAAAAATGACACGAAAAAAGGTTGCCTTCCCATTTAACTTTGACTTCGACGGAACACTCGTATATATCCACATAAACCGGCATTGAAATCCGTGCCGTTTCTGCCAAACTTGAACAACCTTTGATTAAGGCCACAGATGGTAATAAAAGTGATCTCATCTATTCCTCCCTCAGTTTAGAAATGGCGAGTGTGGGCTCGGGGGGAACTTAAGATCATTATTTCTCCAGATCAGACACAAAAACATTCAGGTCAAGTCGGGAAAGGTCAGAATTGAAATTCGAGAACTAGGCGATTTATGGTAACCAATTTCAGTGACGAATGGATAACATCAATACTGGTGATTAGGAAGCGTAAATATGACTGGAAACTAGAAAGTCGTTTTGGACAGGGTAACATGGTTTGATGCCGCGAACTAATTATTTTGAAAAACTCAATGTTGAAAGAAAATTGCCTGGGAACGTGTTTCGGCAATTCGATTTGCATTCAAGATTATTTTTCAGCAAGTTTAAACAAAACGCATTGGAAAGAGTACTTTTAAGAAGCACTTCCACTTCCAGTATCTTATGTACATGTAGGTATATCACTGTCAGATGTGACGTAATGGTGTCATTCATATAATGGTACACTTTTCTCCTTTCATTCATAAAGAATGGACAATTGACGGACTGAGAAATTAGTCTAAACGTGGATGACAACATCTTGAAACATATGCCACTTTGCTTCTGTGCATGTCCGTGATCCCGACTTGGATGCTGGTTCTGATGAGCCTGGGTTGGCGTGAGTGTCGACGACCTTTTTTGAGAACGTCTCGGTGTCAATAGGTGCACGAGCTTCGCTGCACAATACTCTAGAGTTTGCAGTACTTAATATCGCACCTTGTAAATCGTGACAGTGGGGATTGATCAGTTCGCTCTGCTCGTAATTGTTCGAGGCATGTATGGTATTTCTATCTCTTCTAAAGCTGAAAATACAGACACGAATATTGCAACGTCAGTGCCCTGTTCTCTCTTCACTAAATAAGTTTTGGCGAGTAAGGCATATATGGCGCAGACTAAAACTCGTGCTGGTCACTTGCCCCAAATGATAGGGCAAGATAGAGGCACATAGATATATGGAGGCCGATGTCGGATACCCACCTGCAAAGGTAAGTGGACAGTGAAATGACCCTTGTCTTACGTCTTAGTTCCACGCAAGAATGAAAACTTTGCGTTTAGCTTTCTGCTATTTGATGCGTCTAGCTGAACATTTACTGTCCGCGTGCGCTTTGTTGCTGCTGGGAGAACAGTATTGCCCGTAAATTAGGCTTTTGAAAGACGTAAAAACACTTTTCAGGCCTGTGTTTTACGAGAGTAATCGTATTCCCGGAAACGAAAGATTAGGTCATGAGAGCTCGGAAAAGGTTATATTCCCTTAGAATTACGCTCGTAAATTACGTTTGTCTATCACGCTTGTAAGACGACGAACGTAAAACGACGAGTGCAAAACGACGAGCGAAATTAATTCGACCATTTAGCAAAATATCTGCCAAATGATAGAATTTAACTCAGTGAATCTCTACATATATCAGAAAGTAGAATTTTGTAAAATTTGATTTTGCCGTGACTTTATACCACGCTGCAACCACTTTGGTCACTTGACCATGACTTCATGACTTTTTAGTAAAATTTAGCAAAAAGAAAGGCACTTTCGTTCCCAACATGGATATCAATAGCATGACCAAATTTCGTTTGATATCAAATTCCTAAAAACGCTGTTACAGTTGTCAAAATAATCACTTCGATTTTGTTTAATGAAACTAAAAAATCATAAAATTCCTATCTTTCGATAGCCTCTCATGCAAAAGCGGAACATTTTAAACGCAATTCCTAACAAAAAATGACCACTGCATAAATCCTAGTGCCTGGACGTTTCATTTGAATCCAGTCAGCCATTTCTGAGATGTGATGTTCCGAAAGTAGCGAAGTTTGATCATTTTTCTAGGCTCCAGAAGTATATTTGGAAACGTTGCGTATTACCGTTTCAGACACAGATGAATACGCTACAGTGGAACATTATTTGGTCAAATTTTCAACAGAAATTTTCTCCTTAGCACGGAATGTGCCATTGCAGCAACGCAGACTTTGAAACACATAAAAATTTGAAAGTTGGGCAAATATTCTTGGCGTATTAGTTGAAAACATGTTACAGCCGGACAGTTTCATAACAACTAGTTTCGTCTTACCTGTCCCGATAAGCATCTCGCAATTTCCTTTTCAATTCACTCAGTTTTTCTGGTTTTCCAAAACACAGCACAATGACGAAAATCACCAATGCACCTGCGCACGTGCAGCTGATGACGAGGAAAACCGTGCCCCAAGCGTCATTTGCAGCCATAAGATCAGATGCTTGCCTTTATGAAGAGAAGGACCCTGTCGGTGAATATGGTCTGTGCATGTGTTGTACCAGTCTTTGGTGCTAACAAGTGCTATGATATTCAACTCTGACTCTTGACGTGACTGAGTTAATGACTGACGTTGCAGCATTTAAATTCAGTTGTAAAAACTTGTTAAATGACTTCAAAATGGAGTTATTTACATTTAATTTACGCAGATTTGTCCCAACGCCCTCTGGCCTTCAGCAAATATAGTAGTCACATTATTGCGGTGATCATTCAATTATAAAAAATAATTAAGTTCATCCGTGTCTTCAGTTGTCTCTGTGGTACCCAGAGGTTACATGAGTCACGGTTTCAACCTCTTGAATGACAAGAAAACCTCTCTGTTAAAAATATGAAAACGAAAATATGAATAGGATTTATTATAGTCATTTGGAAATTTGTTAGCTACCAAAACAGTATTTCTACCGTGGTTACTTAACATATCATTAGCATAAAGTGAAAAACAAATGCTTGTTGAACACAGTTGGCAGACGAGAAAAAGTAAATTATCTTAAGGGTTCAATCCTAAAATCAATACCCGAAAGATAAATTTCCAATTCTTACAACACGCGATGGACATAATTATCCCGTTGCAGGCGTAAGAAGCGATGGCAAGTAGGTTTGTCCTCCTCCACCTTTCCGATAATAAGAATAACCACTATAAGTTGAAAAACTTTATTGAAAGTCTCGATCCTGAAATCTTATTTAAAAACTAGAAAATTATTAAGGGTTGTTTCGGGACGAGTTGGATGCTACGAGAAACGTTGTTACTGGATTAAATTCTGCGTCAGTACTTCACTTTGTGTGCCCTGCTTATTCAAAGCCTATATAAACCCGCTTTCCATCACGACAAACAACGTTTGATTCAGTCTACGTACATTTAACCTTATGAAGTTGGTCTCAAGTTTTCTTTAAGCAAAAATAAGCGTGATTTATGGGTTTGAAGAGAACTGAAAGATCACCATTGCTCGAGACCATGATGCTTTACCCAATGACTTATCACGGCGTGTCACTTAATTCGCCGCTCTCCAGCAATACAGAACTGCCATATCTTTGCAAGGCCAGAAATCACTTCTCGTTTAAGTAGGGAAAAAGTTGAAATCAGCTGTATAGTTGGTCTAAATCAAAATTTGGTTTATTTGACGGAATGCGAATTTATAGCCACTGTAAGTAGTCCAGGTCTCTTCGGATTAGCAAAGAAGTGGGGATAAAGATAAAGCAGATTACAAAATCGGTGACAGTTGCGTGTAAACAACATTTATTGAGGATAAAAGTTAACGAGATACACCTTTTAAAGCAATGATGCTTATCTACCAGGTAGTCCTCAAGAATACGTATAAAACAGAAGACGTAACAATAAAAGGGCGTCATGCACTTAAAAACTGAACTACTATGTGGCAATGCGGGTTGAATTTGTTGCAGGTCCCGATAACATGATGTGAAGCACAAATTGTCTCCCCGCTTCTCCATCCTGACAGCGGGGGGCGCAATACCTAGACTGATGTATGCCTATGACTTGTTGGTCCCCCAATTTTCTATGGACTACTTAGTTGTATTAGCTTGCTGCAGAGATCCAAAATGTCTCACAGAATTTAAGACTCGGGTGTCGTTACCATACGCACACAATTTTAATGTTTGCATGCACTATTTTGTTTGTGGAATACTTGAAAGATTGGATGTAAGTTTAGTCATGCAAAACTAAAGTGTGGTGACTGAAAAAATAGCAAAAGCCGTTACGTGGCGCGTATTTGCTCTTAAAAACCAACGCCATCACGTTCTTTGCTTGAACTGCAATCGCAATTCCCTCAACACTGACTTCGGCAGTTGAAACTTACCCGCCGTGACCCGCGTAATAATCCCAACGAAATGTTGACTTCTCCATTCTAGACATGATTTTTTATTTTTGTGAGGAACAAAACGAGACCAGTTTTGTGACGTTGAGTCTAATTGAGAATTTGTATTTTAAAGACAGAGGGCGTGGGCTAGCAGATCAAATTATAATTTTTCGGATACTAGGCTAGTAGGCCCAACGTAATAGTTGACCTAACAAGGCAACAGTGGATTGAGCGTTAGTAACAACATAAAATTATAACTGCAACAATTTCGGCCTAGCGTGTTTGTTTAAAAACATTGAAATGCAAATTAACTGGCAAATTGGCCTACTCATGTCGAGATCTCAACTTCAGTTGTTCCCAAGGTACATGAGAAGCCTTGAAATGCGGCTGGGTTTTCACCAGGCTTTTTGAGCGTGGGGCCAGAACGCTGAAATTTTGATCCCCGCACTCCACTTTTGAGCCCCGAGTCGGTTTTGTATTACACGTAAATGCCATTCATGTACGGAGTGCTGTTTGGTTGTATTCCACTTTTCAGCCAGTATGCACCATGCCATTTTTACCGAAATTATTGCATGACTATGATCTAATCATCCACAGAAATAACCAAGAACACAGAGCACAACGGTCTTCACTTCGGGACTTTGCTGATCATTGCCACTGACAGTGTTTCTATGGTCTTAACGCGTTAAATTTTAAACCTAGTGAGAACTCGTGAGTTGAATCCCTGAAATCCAACTTAAATCAAGGTTGGGTGCCAAATAAGGAATCCTATAACCAATACGCCAGTCGTGCAAAACGGTGTTCGAGTTTCTCTACCGTAGGCTGTACTTACAGTAGCAATGTTTGTTGTTGCTTCATGGACGAGCCGCGCCTTTGCCCGTGACTGGACCATTCCGTACTGAACCATGTAATAAATCCATTTATTTGTGTACACAGTGGGCTTTGGCTGAATCACGATATCCCTTCGACACAGAATTGTGACTTTTGAAGTATCATTGGTCTGATAAGATGTTCGAAACTATAACTATCTTGCGCGTACTTGATATAAATGCATACATGAAAACAAATCCGCATTATACTTTACATGATCCAAATGCAACCAGAGTGAAGCCCCGTGGTCACAAATTTTCCTAGTGACTTGTCAAAAATCTCCTTCCGCTTGGTCATCGTCAAATCCAACTCTGTTGTAGGCAGGCTCGTCACCATTGTGAATTTTCGTTTGGATATATGATTTCACGATCTCAATTTGAGTAAAAATGTCCACGTGTATGCTAAAGGAATGCATCGCCATGAAAATATGTATATCGCGGAAATATTAAAACATCGCATGCAGCGTGAAATTTTCTATCAGTTTCATGTTTCAGTCCTTCTCGGCGTGGGTACATTTTGATATGTGATCCAGTTGCGAACACCCCCAAGCTGTGATAGCTGAAGCGGCTTGGTTTCAAGTCAATGGTTCAATTTTATTAAGAATTCTCCAACAACGACTAGTTGATATTAAAATACAGGGTGTCCCAAAAATGAGTATGCCGAAAATGTACTCACACTTCATTGACGCCGGATGTCCAAATTCAGTTTCCGTGGACAGCGTTCGCTGGCCCAGGGTCCTAGGACCAGTGGATTTGCCGCTGGGCCAATAACTTTTAAACTAAGAGTTAACTTGGCACCCGTGCAAGTAAGTTTTCAGACTGACCCGGCGGACCAACACATTTATTTGCTGAAGTTCGAACACTGTCCTTGGACCAATCTCTGCTCCTGGGACTACTAGTACTGTATGGTTATGACATGCCACCATTCTGTGGCAGCTAAAATAGATGCGAGAGCCATCACGTGTTCTGTATCCGCGAGAATCACAAACAACTGAAGTTTAAGAGAACGAAAATTTAACGCGTAATGGCACTAGAATCTCCATGAAAACGCCAAGGAAGTCCAAAGGTGAGCTAATGCATATATTTTGATTAATAATATTACCTTTTTAATCACCTTTCTATGAACATAAACCAATTATCTTATTCATAAATCAACAAACAATACAGTTATAGTCAGCGGAACTGGGAATTCATATTTGGGAAAACTTGTATGTTAAATATATTCGTCCATTTTTCCTTCCTTTTTGAGAATTTCACGCGTAAATTTTTATCTCACCATACTGGAAAACCCGCTCCAGCGTCGTAGCTTACAGGGTCCCGAACAAAACAGGGGCCCCGCCTTGCAGTCACACGGAACTCTTTGCAAAAGTCGATACTTTTGAGTGAAAATGTCGGCGCAGGGGATGACGAAGAGCTTGGTATGGGTATAAAATGAAATTCTGTCGCTAAAAATTGCTATGACTGGTGGAAGCTTATACATGTGTAGCCGGCGACCGGGGAATTTAGTCAAATCCCCAACTCCCTAAGACTTTCCATTGTGTACGACTCCCTATAAACCTAGTTTATCAGGCACTGCCAGAAATATTCGACATGGCAGCATGTGTGCAGATCAACTCTATGAAGAGGCACACTGAATTAATGGTTGTCACAACTTTTATATGCTCCCTGTCGGCGATGATAACTACCATGAAGTAGACTACCACGGAAGAGACACGTGAAGAACGTGACAATGCTGTGACGTCAGCAGCATTGTTTCTACAATTCTAAAATTGCTGGAAAAGAAAGCAGACAAGTTGGAAACATGGACGGTGTTACTACAGATGAAACCAGTAAAGAAACCGGTGACGGAGTAAATATATCTCCAAGACAATGGGAACATAATAGAGATTATTTTGAATCAGCTGTGAAGAGAAGTGAAGAGCTAGACGTCTATTGGGAAGACATGCTGAGGTCCTTAGAATGGGTAAACGATTCGTCACCGTAAGTTTACGATGACCCAGAGGTTGAAATCAATGGCAGATTACGCCTTAGTGGGGACTTAAAACAGGAGTGGATCTAGGATTTTGTTTTGGGGGGAGGGCAGAGTTGTAGCCAGGATTTTTCCCGTCAGACATTCGCATCCAGTAATCGAACTGTCAAATATGGAATCTGTGAGAATTTTAGGGGGGACATCATACTCATAGGCGGATNTTAGGGGGGGGGGGGGCTGGCTGCCGCAAATAAAATAAAACAGCAAGAGCGTAGGGAAATGTTCAGATTCAATTTCAAGTGTCAAATTTGGATCACGGCTCAATCATAACGAAATTATGGCTAAGTATAGGGTCTCCCGCGATATCCCAGGCGACTGGCAGTGGCGCTGCGCACTACGACTCCGTTTCCGTCGTCTGCTTCACTGTGCAATGAAGAAAATTGTTTCACTTTTTAAAGAAAATGGAATCTAAGTAGAAGCTGCTGGTAAGATGTGAATTTTAATCGAAGCCTTAGTGAACCACTCTATTCTCTCTTTGTCAAACCTTAACTTAAGACGATTTCTAAAGCAATTGCGTCATGAATGCCAACACAAAAAACCGATTTGGTCTTTTGGGCAACTGAAGACTATTTTAAATACAACAAAATTGTTACAAACTGATTGTACAAAATATAAAAAGCGTAATAAGCATTACAAAAAGAAGTAGGTTTCGCGCGCAAACGCTGTGGACCATAAATAAGTAGGTTTCTTACTATCGAATTGTGATCGAAATCGTGGTGGTGCAGTGGTAAAGCACATGTGCTTTATCCGCAAGGCACAAGGTCGTGAGTTCGGCGAGAGTGTGGTGATTGCAGTTTTTCATGTTTGACACGTTCCCCGTGTTTTTTTTTTTTTTTCTTTGCCTTGTTTTCTTGGATAATACTTCAGGAACCAAGAAAAATGCTTGATCTTTAAAGGAAAAAACAAAAATTTTCCTGGGCAAACCCCCTCCCGACCTCCCTCCATTCGGTGCTATGCGCATCTAATCGTGCTTTGCGCAAATGTTTTCAGACAAAATGTTGGGCCCCTTGTGATATCCTAGATCCGCCACTGGACATTGCCCCTTCTAAATCCGCCACTGTAAGATATAAAATATCTGGGACCGCCTCCCAGCTGCCCCACTTCCCTCGGGGTCTGTCACCACAATATTTGACCACTGTTGACTGCAGTCTAACCTTACTGGTTCTGCTTTTCACAATTTTGTTTGCCTCCCCCCATGCAGTCACGCCTTGCGAGGGGTGGTACCGCTGCGGCTACGAGGTGGGGACCCTAATTTTCGTGCACCCTCAACTGAGCTCAATGTAAAAGTCCACTTGTCAATTTTCAAACCGAGCAGAGAAAACAGGACATGATCATATTCTTTCTGAATAACGTCTCAGTCTGCAACGTGGGAACCAGCCGAGGTCGTCTTACCATAAACATACCCGTGCGCCTGTAGCAGGCTATTGCCAACCTTGCCAACCTCAAGTGAAATACCACTGGCTTCAGAAGTTGGACAAATACCCACCTTGCTTCTTGCTTCGTATAAGCTACTGTTGTTGGCTTAATGGATCATCCGGCAGCCCTGTGGTTCAAGCACTTGGAATCTGGTTACCTTTAGTTCATAACCGACATGCAAACGTTGACGATCGAACCTTCGGCAGAGTTTCGTCGAAGTTCTCCGTGAAAGCACACCTTTTTAATTACAACACAAATTATGTAGAGTAGGCCAACCACCATGGCGCTGACTTACCTTGTCGTTCTATTATTAGAGAAATTTAATTTAAATGCACACTGCCGTTTAAGAACTAATTACCTCAGAAAAGCTCCTTACAAACATCAGTACCGTAATGATTGCTACCACAACTGTTATTACCATTATCGTTGTCTTTACTATTATTAGTGGCAGTAGTATAATTCTAATAATAACAGTAATCAATTATAACAACAATAATGTAACTGCGCAAACAGGCCACAGGAGACGATATCGCGGGGGACTTTGTCCAACAAGTGGAAATACAATTTTTATTCTGTTAATTGTAAAGAATATTCAAATTGGCATCTTTTATGTAGGAAACCTCAACTTTTTGTGATTTTAACAAAAATGGCGAGGACATGCCTATCTTACAAAAACAAGACACCCTCCCGACAATCTGGGCTATTCGATTAAATTACTGCAAATCTATAACAGAAATCCCGTCCAGGATAGAATTTCCAATTCCGGCAAGGCAGAGGGAGAAACTCAGTTCAGTGATCGAACCGGAAGTCCACGTGACCCACAAAGTACAGAAAATGGCACGTCACCAAGTGAGTCACAGTATTTTGAGGAACACTGAAAGTCCGCAGGCGCTGCCTAAAGTTTGAAAGTTCACTTTGTAGAGAGCACTAAGACAACTGCACTAGAATCTCTAGAAACGGGGCAAAATCAGTTTTCCAGAAAAGACCCAGCGGACCGGCCTATTGTATACCAGAAGAAATAAAAAAGTGCCGATCAATTATTTTTTCCGACAGGCGTACGCGTACGCATCCATCGATGGTTTCCGTGTACACGTCAGTTTCTACAATGTGTAAATCAATACACGTACGTAAATAATGTGTCATGATGTAATGGCATTAACCAAGAATCGTTTTCTTTATATTTCTTTTGATGCGGGAGTTTCAAAAGGGTCAGAATTGTTTCCCAAACTCCTACTGCATACTTTCAACCTTAGTAAGACGTTATTTTCGTGGATGTATTCACATGCCTATTCGGAAAAGTGAGAGATGTCCTGCGCGGAATCCACATGTGGAATTCAAGAGAACTAAAACCACTTCCAAACCGCTTGCCAAATCAATGCATCACAGAATGGGGTAACACACTTCGGAAAGTAATTTAATTCCGACACTCCATCGATGACTTGTGTGTGTCCACCGACCCATTTGTATTCGAACCATTCCTTCTCATAAACAGGCGCGACTCGAGTGCAAAGACGTCACCTAAATGTAGACCCCTTGTCAAGCGACTCGGACACGCGCAGCTGTGGGCACGAGGAAAACAAAGGATATTGTCAT
Source organism: Phoronis australis (assembly GCA_002633005.1). NCBI lineage: Eukaryota > Metazoa > Phoronida > Phoronidae > Phoronis > Phoronis australis. The sequence goes on along the minus strand of NMRA01000226.1, from coordinate 218,193 downwards.
TCATGTTTACAGAAGGGCGTTATTCAAGAATTCGGAGTTTTAACGGATGCAATTCACTTATCTAATCGTAACTTGAACAAGTTACAATCTCTGACGTTGTCCGTTGGCATGGATATGCTTGAGCTGGCGAACCCCTGAGTTGAAAAGATCCAAGAGTGAGCTGGAAACATTAAAATCACGTGGGCCGTCCCTCCCCAGCTATGAATGACAACGTCACATCATTCCTAGATGACATCATCACAAAAACAGAGGCCAACCGGAAGTCTTTGGAGCTAATCGCTTTTGAATTAGAAGGGGGACCGAGCAGAGGTGGACAACACGACTGATGAGTTAACATAAATGTGACAATAATTATATGTAAGCATTATGAAGCCAGTGAATGTTAGAAAATAAGGCAAATTATATCAATATCTATATCTCTATATTTCAGTGCATGAGAGTTTCGTCACACTACACCACAGATGTCACTGTCACAGATGCTACAAATCCGAGTTCAGTCAAAAAGCACCGCAAAACATCAAACCACCTGAATATACTATTTTCTTATGAAAAATTCAACCTCGTCTTCTCAAATTTCATACCATCAAACCTTATGTGTTCTTTCAAATGAGATCAGATTGTGCTCAAAATCTTATCAGCTTTAAATACTAGGCTCATGAATAAGTAATAATTACTGTGGCCTTATGGGATATCAATTACTGTGGCCTTATGGGATATCAATTACTGTGGCCTTATGGGATATCAATTACTGTGGCCTTATGGGATATCACAAATTGAATTTCTTGCTAGCACTTACTAGAAACTTACTAGAAACTTACTAGAAACAATGTCGTTTTCTTTGATGCACTATACAAATACTGAATCAAATTAGACCAACAACCTTCTGTTGAATTCCTAGTCTCCTTAGTAATTACATTCACTCTAGTGGCCTTTGCACAGTGGACAGTAAGGCAAAGCTTTCACTAGACCCTGCTAGGCATTTTTAAGATTATTCTATGTTAACAAGACAGAATTACTGAGTAAATAGGACAGTTCAAAGTGGCTCAGAAATATTTGCACAAAACACTCCAATTTCATCCCACAATTTCAACAACGCAGTCACAGAGAGCACCAAATGAAGAAATCGGATGCAGATTTTGTTTAAAACCATTCGACATTGATTGTTACATATCGACTTCTTTTCTGCATTTATCATACTGTCAAAAATACTCCTAATTGTGTGTGGATTGCACACAAGGAGAGAAATCTACCATTGCCTTCGGCAGGGGACATCAAATTACCATCACCATATTTGGCACACTGCATCAACAATATGGCCAGGTCAGGCCAATATGGGGGTAACTGATGACCCACTGTCTCCATGCTCGGAGTCATCACCCTGAGAGTCAACCGACGGGTGAACAAGTCCATTCTTCAGAGCCCCGTTAGTCATGCCAATCTTACTGTAACTGTCCACTTCCGATGAGCCTGTGCTGGTACTACTACCCATGCCCTGATCACTGGAGCCCACCAAATGGCGGACTCGTTGATAGCTCTCACTCCTATCTCCATAACTACCCCCACTTGTATCCATGGTAACAGTACTCGTAAAAGGTGTAGTCTTTATAGGCACCTGGTTGTATTCATATCCTCTTGATGACTCAGAGGACTCAACGTCCACTTCGTCTATAGATGGCAGTACTGACCCGTCACCTACACGACCTATGTGACCTTCCTGACCTGCATGACCTTCTTGACTGGCATCAGCCAGGTTGGCTACAGCCAGTTTACTGTAGTTCACACTACCAGAACTGACCGACTGCAGGCCACTACCGGACAACTCGGACACCACCTGCAGATGGATCTCTTCTTTTTTCTGGAAAAAGAGCAAACAATGACACAGACACGTTTAAGTTTACCACACAAGTGACAGCAAAAAACCCACTTCAGAGTTTCCAAGTCTGTTTTGCTGCTATGGGTCCGTGGGCTATTTACAAAGTCTTAACAATTAATTTCTTGATCAAAGCCCAAGTGAGAAAGGTACTAAGCAATTTGCTTTCCCTGTGACTAACAGACAATAAACTGCTTTGTTACATTCTTCTCATTCAGCTCAATGAACATGGTGACGTTTTGTTTGGATCTTGGAATTGAAGCAACAGGCATGAATGTGACAGCCTGGACAGAAAGCTGCCTAGATAAACATCCAGCCACATATTAGGTTTAACACAGCTTACACATGGAGGATTTGGCATTAGGTAAGGCACAATAACACCAGTTATCTATGTCACATGCAGAATCCTTACACGGTGTCTTACTCAGACCACTATTCATTATAACTTCCTTTACCCCGCTGCTTTTTGTTCTGTGTTCTCACCATGACACAAAATAGGGGGCAGAATTGCTAGCTTAGCCTATAATTTTATGACCTACGTTGGAGTGATTAAATCGAGTTTTCTTCTGTAGATTACGGAATTATCAGGGCAGACCACTAACATGATAACAAAAATACGATCAAAGAGGGCTATTAATAATAATGATAACATCCACAATGCAAATTTCTTAGAGGTGAGGTCATAAATCACGTGGTCAGACTACATTATTTCTGCAAAAAGGCTGCTGGGTTCAGGTAGGTATGCAGACAAACATAAACATCCTTTCAAGTACTGCACCTGCCTACTGAAAAAAAATTATGAAAAAACTAGCGAGAATTGTTCCTTAATGAGATTAGAATGATTGCTGGGATGAGAAAGAGTTATGTGCTGAAAGCCACTATGGCAAGACAGGTAAACCCCTCTAGATTACAACCACTCTATCTTAACGGCCACCAAAATTATTTATCGTTATCAACAATTTTCTTCTCTAAAAAGTACAAGTGAAGACTGGCACTCCCAGCCCTTTCTGTAAATACGACTCGCAGAAGATTTCATTTCTTTACTTACAAACCGTTACACTTTAACGTAACGCTAACGCAGCATTTGTTCCTTTTGTTGACATGCGTTTGTTGGCAATCTCAACAGATTGCACAGGCTTGTTAGATGACAGCACAAAACTGGTCTGCAGACTGGCCAGAATGTTTTTGGTGCATAAAATGACTAGCTAGGATGATCCACTCTAATGAGCCAAGTCAAAGGCATGAAGAACTAGGCCCAGAAATGACTTCTCATGTGAACAGGGAACAAGTTGAGACCACGTTTAAGGTAGTATCAATGGGTGAGATGAAAAGCAAATTAACAGACAGTGAACACATTTTACATAAGTTGTTTAGTCATCCACTAGACGAAGAAACACTGACCTTTCCAGCTGTGCTGACACTGGGCTCGTTGTTTGAGGATGACCGAGTGAAGGCATAGTCATGGTTAGAGATCGTGTTGACAATATAGCCATTCGGCGACTGAAACAAATGATCAGAAATTAGTACTCACTTCAACATTACGAGACTACAATCTTCCAAACTAAGCAGTGTTTGGGTAATATTTTAAATGACTGGGGCCTACTGGACCAACTTCCGAATTTTTTGGGCTCCCTTTAATTTCTTGGGGTCTGCAATAGCACAGCATGGCAGACAAGAATACCGTACGGGCTGGACAAAGTACACTGGTCCTGTGGTACTTAATAAACATGATGGAAATACAACGAAACAATCAAACAACAGCAATGCAGAGCAATGAAATGCGCCCACGAATGCACTGCAAACGATGTGCTTCTAGAGTTGATAACTTGTGTCATAAAAATGGCCACTAAATGGCACAAAACATCCAATCCATTTGAAAATGAAACGTGCTACCGCTTCTTTAATAGAAAGCTATTTACCAAATTTCATAAAAATCTGTCAAGGAACTTCAGAGAAACAAAGGAAAAAGAAAAAAAAAAATGAAATAGCCACAAGGCAGCACGGCATCCGCCTGAAAGTTGTGGTCTATTGTTAGATTCATATAAATGCACTAAGTTTAATAAAGATCCTATAGTGGGTTTAGGAGACACAGCTATGGGCGCAAAACAAAACTATTACATTTTTCAAATTCGTCATCGTCAACAGTCCTCATAACAATGAGGACATATACGCCAATTTTCAAAATCATCCTAAGAAGGGATTGGTTGATATCAAGGTGGACGCCAAAAACGGACTCAAAAACAGTAAAAATGGCCAATAGGTGGCACAAAATACCTCAAATCCATTTGAAAATGGCAGGATCGTAGTGTCACCTCATCAATAGATGTCTTTATTCCAAATTTTACGAAACTCCGTTGAGAACCTTGGATTACGGCAAAGACGTAAACGTAAAAAAATAAAATTGCCACTAGGGGGCACATTGATAGTCAGATCGGAGCGAAAGTCATCCTTGACTGTGGTCAACATCATATGAATATATAAACCTGTTAAATTCAGTACAGATCCTGCAAACAGTTTAGGAGATACAGCCATGGGTGCAAAAAACACAAAACTGCCACTTAGGAGGTGCCACAGTAGTCGAAGAAGTCAGAAAAACCATCGTCAGACATCCCCTTCATAGTAAGAACATACATACCAATTTTCACAATCATCGAATCCTTAAAAGGGTTTGGATCATAGAGGGCTGGACGTCAAAAAACAGACTCGAAAACAGTAAAAACGGCCACTAGGTGGTGCAAAATACCTCGAATCCATCCGAAAACGGGAGGATTGCATCTTGCTAATAGATGCTTGTCTGCCAAATTTTATGAAAATCTGTCGAAGACCTTTGAAGATAAAAAAGTAATTGGAAAAAACTAAAATTACCACTAGGGGGTGCAACTGTAGTCTGATTCATGCGAAAGCTATCGTCGTTCGTTGTAAACATATAAATACACTTGTTACATTTGTAAAAAATGCTGCAAACGGTTTAGGAGACACAGCCATGGGCGCAAATAAAAACAAAACTGGCACTAGGAGGTGCCACGGTAGTCAAAGTTGTCGAAAAATTATCGTCAGGCGCCCTCTTCACAGTAGCAACATATATAACAATTCTCAAAATAATACCAGAGCAGTTTGGCAGATAGAAGGGCAGACGACAAAACTCGAAAACAGTAAAAATGGCCACTAGGTGGCGCAAAATACCTCAAATAGGTCCGAAAACGGGAGGATGGCATCATCTCACTAATAGATGCCCAACTGTCAAATTTTATGAAAATTCGTTGAGGACCTCCAACGATACAGAGGTAAGCGTAAAAAACTAAAATTGCCACCAGTGGGCACACCGGTAGTCGGAAAGGTCTGAAATTTATTGTCATCTCGTCATCAACTTGATGGCAACACCTCTGCCAAATCTCATCAAGATCCTATGAGGGGTTAAGGAGATACAGCTGCAGACACCGGACGCCCAGACACAGATGATGGCAATATGCGACCACATAAATATAAGGGCGCATAAAAAGGAGAATGTTGATTTTCATTTTTGTAGTTTTATTGAAATTACATCCACGTTCATGCAAACACATTCTAATGTGTTGCTCAATAATTCACTGCAACCACGAAATGATCTGAATAACATGGCAAAACCTGGAGCTTAACTGTATTCAGTAACGGAAAAATGCAATCTAAAGTACGTACTGCTACAGTGAAGGGTATGACATGAGAAGTTAAGTCAGACATCACCACAATGGCTAACTCACTACCAGGACAAATCAGACTATCAATGAAAAGTCAAGTAATTTAGAGTCACAGAAAACCTAGTCTGAGCAGCATGCTCAGTGACAACTAAGAAAACACTAGTCACAGGCAAACCTCCATTGGAAATGGAAAAAAAATTAAGTGGTTTTCAAAATAAACCGGACAATTTCAAAATTTTGCGAAGTTTTAAAGAATGCACAAAACTCAACATAAACAACAATTCTGTTTACCTTGAACCTCATTTCAATTCTAACAAAATTTCAAAAAATCTCTAGACAGGCGTTGCTACATACACAGTGCCATAATTGCGATAATCTGTCTTGCAAATCCATTTACAAATAAACAGAGGCAAGCGGCAATAAATCAAACTATGACTAAAACTTGACAAAAAGGCTACTTTATTGTCAAAAAGTTGAGCTAAACTGTTCGTCCAAGATTGGAAGACTGATTAAGTTCTGGAGAAGTCTGTCCGCTTTATTTCAAAAACTCCTAAAAATCAACAGAATGGATAGATGGGTCTAATATCTAGTATGAAAATGTTTTTACAGCCTGTTCACATGCAACTTTTGAAATGACATTATCAACAAGAAAAGTCGGGTTTTCAGAGATCTACCCCATATAACGGAATTGACCTCTCAACCTGAGCTACCAAAGTTCAAAGGTCTGCAGGTGGAGCTACACATTATTCGTAAAATGGCAGAATATTAGTTTAAGCAAACTTCATTGGTTAAGCCTGGATTTCAATGAATGATTGACAGTTTATGGCCAAGAAGTCAAACCCATCCAACAAAAAACTCAAATTAAAATCAACATGTTTTATAGTTCTAAAACTGAGCATGTCTCCTTAAGGAATGGATTGTGTGACGTTAAAGGCAAGTCTTGGCAGTTAGCATTTATATATTCTGCTAATTTGTAGAATTTCAACTCTGTCAGTATAATGTATTTATGAAAACCTGCAGAATTTGAATTTTGGTTATTTACCATGAATCAAGCATTTATTGGATCACATTTCCAGGTCTTTTCGGTACAATCAAGCAAAAACAGAAACTGTTACACCTATAGCAAACAATAGACTAAACACATGGCCAATAAATTTGGTAATAGTTAAAAATACCAAAAATGCTCAGTTACTGTTTTCTAAATTGTTGTTCCATTTTCGTTTAATGCAACTGTTCAGTCTTTACATGGAAATCTTCAGATCCACTTCTGAAGGCCCTTCATTATAAATTGGAACATTTTGAAAGTGTTCTGACTGTAGAAAACATTAGATATAGCACAGTCTAAAAGAATCTCATGAACCTGCTCAGCTATTTCTGAGTAATGATGTTCCAAAATGAAACAAATTTGGATGTTTTCCTAGTGTAACAGTTGCACACAACCTTAAGCTATTATACAAAAAACAATTCTCAATGAACATGTGAACAGGCGAGAAGTGTTTTGTCTGATGGTTGTGCGGAGCTCGGCTAACAAAGGCTGAAAAACAGTGGAACTATATGTAAGAAGTTATCACCAGAAAATAGCTCCTTGGTCATGAGAGGCAAAATGTGTAAATCGGTCAGCAAAACAAAAACCCATAGACAGTGAGCAGTTAACAGGAAAGAGAAACAGTCATCAGTTTTACTATCTAAATATTGAGGGAAATCAACCGTTTTTGATACTAGGTTACTAGGTAAAAACAGGTTATCTTGAAACGCATCGTTCAATGTTAATTACTGTTTACTTGGCCAGTATGTACCATGGAACAATATGAAGTGACGTAAAGTGTCCCGAGCGCGTCTTCTGCATTCACTTCTATTGTAGAAACAATGTCCAACACTACCTAATCACGTAACACGTCAGTAAACGGGTAAAAACTTTGTGGAACACGATTTGTTTTCAAAATTCAAAGTCTTACTAATGCCACAGGTTATCGTTTGCTATCAATGAAAAAGATCAATTTGCAAAAATTGTCTCCACAAGATAACCAAATATTTTTACCAAAAGGTAACACCAAAGACGGTTGTTTCTTTTAAAACTGCAATGTACCCATCTTTTTGTCAACAAAAATCAACAACATACCTCTAATTTTGAAAAATTAAATTATTAAAAATTGATCTCCAATCATTTGTTACTGAGCTAAGGGAACTCTGGGCTTGCGAGGTACCGACAGTCTGTTGCTGTTCAGAAACCACTGAACAGTTGCATGAACCAGTCCCAGATAGGGACTCGACTATTACTTTTCTCATCATTCTAACTTGTGAAATCACTGATTGAACTTCCTACAGCTGCCTTCATTTGCTAACTTTACGCCTCAACACACTAAGAGTGAATTCTACATTAAATTTTCGATATTACTGAGAATAAAAGGGGGCTTTTTTCATGCAATGCCCATACTTTTGAGACTAACAACCTATTAATTTTATTGAAATAAGAGATGTTTCCAGATTTATTAAAAAACAACTCAGCTTTCAGAATGCATTATTAGACACAAAAAAACGGCAGCTCATAATCAGTGTAGTGATGTAAAAACAAGACATTTTGTAAGTGAACAAAAACATAAATGCACAGAATATTTGGAGAACTAAGTCGAGCCCTGAGACTGTTTCGTGTCACCAGGCACAAGCTCAACAACCTGACTTGACCTACTATGCAGAGAACATGGCCTCTGTTGAAAAATCGGCCACGAATCCCTCCAAGCCAAGAAACTAGTCTCCAAACTCCAGAAACTACTTTGAAACCAAATAGGCCACTAAAGACCATCATAATATAAACCAAAAGTTAGTTACATTGACAAAGAAAGGTACATTTATTTATTAAGCAGCCCTAAACCTAAGCAGTTTTGTAAAACTCCTTCACACACACAAACCACATTTGTCCGTGCTTGATCAAATTGCCACTGACAATAAGTACTCCCTGTTGTCTTTGGTGAAATCAGTGGTACCTATGGAGGGTATGAGCATAAGGGGCTACAAAGCAGGTGTTAGCCATAAGGATAGAGGCATAAAAGTGCCAGAACAGTACAACAACAAAGAAGTCAAAACTTCTTCTTTGTTGTTGAAGTCAAAACCATCTATTCATTCACAGAAGATGCTTCTCTGAGATGGTTCCAGTTTAGGCTGATTCACAGAATCATAGGCTGTAATGAATTTTTATACAAGATTGGCGTAACTGATAGCTCATTGTGCACTTTTTGCTTAAGTGAAATTGAATCTATTGTCCACGTGTACTCGGTCTTGTAAAGTAACTCAGCAGTTTTGGAATAATGTAAATAACTGGCTTGAAGATGCAGTTGTAATTAGTTTAGAACTGTCTGTAAAATCAGTTCTGTTTGGTGTTCAGGTGGAGGCAGTTTTACAAAGTATGATTCTTTCCCTGGGAAAACACCACATTTATAAACAAAGATTGAAGTGCAAACATCCGTGCCTTGCAATGTTTAAAAAGGAAGTTGCTTGCTACATTTCTACTGAACAGTTATATAAACAAAATGAAATACTGTGAATTTATAGAGCCTTGGCAAGGACTTGACCTTGTGTGCGTAGTCTAATGAATCCTAGCCTCTACTGTGTTTATCTTTCCTCCATTATGTGAAATATTTTTCAATTTCTTGAAACAATTAAAAGTAAGGAAAATAGAATGACGGTATGCTTACTTTTAGAGTATAGTTTATATTCAAGAGTTTTTGTGCACAAATCCTCTATAGGACAGATACTTACCTCACTAGGAAATTCAAACTTGACGTCCTTGAGCTCCTTTTTCACGGTTTGACAACATTTTCTGTGAAAGCAAAAACACTAAGTACAATACACTGATAAGTGACCACCAAGAAAACCAAAAAATTGTGGAAGACAATTACCACAAGCCGTCGAATTAACACCCTGGTCACTTATAAATGGGCAAGCCGCAAAATAGGGGCAGGCACATATCCAAAGATGGGCGCCTAAACCTGAAATGTCAACAGGTTCAAGGCATGGGTGCTTAACCAAACACTGGCGCTTAAACTGAGCCAGATCATGTCACCCTAGTAAACAATGACTAACTAAGAAAGTTAACAAAATTTTATAAGCTCAGAAAAGTCAAGGTCTATAGAATGGTGTTCTTAGAAATTCTACAATATAGTATGCATATTTAGACCACGCATAACCAACCACTACCTTTCTTGTTCGACAGTCTACTATATACTTCTGGGAACACAGAAAGCAGGATTATTATGAACTACTGAATTACAACAATGATGATCTTTGATTCAGGTATTGAGAATAAAAAAACCCCAATGCGACACGTCCTTCTCAAACACTAATCCTGGATCATTTTTTCCCGGGGGATTAAATTTTTTCGTGATTATTGCTAGGAAACGTAATGACACGCAGCTTAGTAGACTTTTTGTGCTGGGACCAAAGACCACCACTACTTTTGACATACAATACGTGAACATTGTGATTGGACTAATATAGCCATCTAATTTGCCCAACTTGAGTCCAGCAACTTTAAACAAGAATATAATGCTTGTGGCATAATACAAGCGCGCGCGCGTGTGTGTGTGTCTGTGTGTGTGAGTGCATGTGTGTGTGTGTGTGTGTGCACGCATGTGCATGTGTGTGCGTGTGTGACCAGTCTCAGGCAGTTATCTTATTGCATAACTAAGCATTATAGAACATTGGACCACCATTGAATAGAGGACTGTCAAACGCCGAGCACAACAATCGGTTATTTGAGGTGATTTGCAAGAGTCTGAAACTGGAAAATCCTTTGCACATGACAACATACAAGGTGATGAGCTGACTTGGCGAAGTTAGGATAAGAACTTGACCTACTGTCTGAGTGTTCCACACAGTTCATTGGTTGCTATTGCACCACGCACGCTCGCACACACGCGCACGCACGCACGCATGAACACACACGCACACACACACACACATTAGTCAGTTTACATGCTTATGCTACTTCTAAGAGAGGTCCAAAACCCACTGTACATGTATCTATTAAATGATCCTTACTTTCAATTGGTTGTCGTTGACTGACTTTTTTCTGCTTCAGAAACAAAAAAATCAGCANTTATCCTGGGCCGATTTGAAAAATTCAAAGTTGTACTCATATTTGTTTTCGCTCCTCTTTTCAAATATTACAGTAAAAACTACGTAAAACTCTCACCATAAAAAGTACAGTCTGCTAGCTAGATTGTAATCAGCTGATCATATCCGCATGAGCGAAGCCAATTATCCTCGCTCGTGACTCGATGACTAGAGCAGCCTGGCGGTATCCCTTTGATCGTGAGCCGAGTGCGACTCAGCCAAGGTGGATAAATACGGTCTAGTTCAATTTTCCATACCCCGCCGTTTACCTTAACCACTGGGGTTAGAACCAATTTTATTTAGTGGGAATGTTCATAGCATGACTTGAAAGTAAATGTATCAGAAGAACGTGCCGATTACTCAAACAGAACTATAACTTTATCTTACTTGAGACAAACTGCAATCGCAAAAGCGATTGAAACCACAACGATTACAGCTGCAATGACGATCCAAGTTATGTGTCCTGTTGTAAGTCCTGAAAAAACAAGTTATGAAATGTCAAACAAAAGAACCAAAGGAATCATAGTAAGAGTGCAACAGAGCCAGAAACTCAAGAAGGTCAGAGGTCAGAGTTCAGGAAGTTTAGTAAGATTAACCAAAGGAATCATGGCAAGAGTGCAACAGAGCCAGAAACTCAAGATGGTCAGAGGTCAGAGTTCAGGAAGTTTAGTAAGATTGGGGGTCTCATTAGGTAATAAGGGTCAAACTACAGTGTCATGAGAATGAGGCCAGGTGCGATTTGGGTCAGAGGTGAAAAAGGTCAGAGAGGAAGGTCAAATCCAATACAAATTAATAAAAGATCACCAAAAAAGTCTGTGCACCATGTTTTCATAACACGATGTTTAAGACTAGTTTACATCTGTTTAGCATTTTTTTTTGTTAATTTACTAAATGCAAAACTTGATCATGATACTGATACTGTAGCTTTCCTAAATGCAACTTTTTGTACATGGTCACCTGACCCAATTTAGGACAGATTAGTAAAAAGTCAAAAAACAAATTCTATGAGCTTTTTACTTTCAGAAAATGCTTTTACTGACAGAATATAATTAGATATTTTACATTTTGTAGATATTTGACTAAACACAGACTTGATGATAAGGTCCTCCTTCCGTCTGCTTTTGGATACATTACTTTCACAGCAAAATGAATAACAGGAACTGACATGACTGACAATTAAAAGTCGAATACCTGTTGAAGTAGAATGCTCAGCTTGATTGTCTTTCACAGTCAGATTATACAGAACTTGTTAAATGCAAAACACTTTTCATTGTGTTTATTCGGTGTCATCCAACTGGCTATTGGTCAATTAAGAGGTAGATCGCATAAGACAAACACTGGTGAATAATGGGTACACCTATGCTTTTGTGGATTTCCTTATTAAGCGATTTGTGTCCAGAATTAGCTATGAAGTCCCTGCACGTCAGACTGGTGTAACCAAAAAGATATTACAAAAATGTCATGTCTAATAATTACCTCCAGGACAAACACGCCATTAAGAAAATTATAAGGGACAATGTTAAAGTTTGTGAGCCTGATGATTACCTCATTATTATTTATTATCGGAATAGGAAGTCTCCAACTTGGTCATGAAAAGTAACATTTCTAAAGCGAAAGTCTGCCCCGTTGCAAAGTGTAGTGTTGTTTATGAGTTTGTATGCCTATGAACGAATGTCTTCGTTCAAACGTCAAACAATGTTACATTGGTCGAACGGTTTGCAGTCTTTCCCAACAGTTATCCATGAATCTTCAAAATGCCGCCATTCAAGATCATTTTCTGCAATGCCACGCACATAAAATCACCCGTCAAGAAATTGTGGAAAACGTGGAGCAAGATGTGCTGCGTTTGAAAGTATTAGAGTCCCTTTTAATTGCTTTTGAGAAACCTGTTTTGAATGAGCAGCAAACAGGGTCGCGCTGCACGTTACACTTGTTTGCGTGACTTTCCTGTTACCCCCCATCATTTAAGTCATTCTTTGCAGTGTTTCACACCCGCCATGTCTCACTGTGTGTGTCATCAACTTATACTCTGTGGTGACATTACAGCGTCATTTTATCTTCACTTGAGAATGAAACAAGTATGTTAATTTGAAATATCGTGTGTTATGTCGCTAGGTTAGCTACTGTATCTATGTTCAGCTGAGTGAGGGTGTAGAGTTTTGCTCTGAAAGTACGAAAGTAACAGACTAAAGACTATGAACAATGAAAAGTGTCGTGCATTTAACAAATTCTGTATAACCGAAAACTTGCTCCCAAAGTACAGCCAGTCAGATTATAAAGAAGACTTTTTGCAAAGGTCAACTGTGCAATGTCATGGCCACATGTGACTACCTACAGCAATGCCAGACACAAAAAAGGCCCCAAAAAGCACCCGAATCAAAAGCAGGTCAATGTTGTCTCAGGAGTGGATTTAGAGGATTATCTATCCATCAGCTGGGGTCTCAGGTGGTTAGGGAAGATGGTAAAATCATGCAATTCATTTGTTAATAAAATTCATGCGTTAGTTATTTCTGCCCTACTTGAACACAAAGACAATCTGACCTGAGACCCGAACCCGTATAGGCAGACTCTCCTCGCTTCTGGCAGATGGCGTCTGTGTAGCGGCCGAAACCAAGTACATCTGATCAGCCACAGCACCGTTGGTGATGAGTACCTCAGTTGTAGTAACGTTGACAGTGGTAGATTGCTTGGGACCTGGAATTATAATGACTGACATTAGTCGGCTTAAAAAAAGACAATTCCCTAGAGATATTCTCTGTTCAAGAGTGCATTAATTCATTTGACTAAATGTACAAAATTAATGCTGTCGCAGAACAACTCATGCATGAAAAAGACTGCATTGAAAGTTAGTTATAGTCACAGGACATTCCGTACTGAATGGCTGCGTTATTAAGTTATGCAAGACTACATTTCATGTGAATGGCAGAAAAACACAGTCAAAACGTGTACCAGTACAGTCTGCTTCAGACTCCTCCCCAACAGTGACATCTGTGGGACAGTAAAAGATGGTGTAGTTCACGACTACATCATTCGTGTGGTCACATCTCAATGCCTTCACAATCACACCGATGGTATAGTCCGGATAAGTCGACATCTTGGTCAGTGTTGGTGCCACTAAACCTGGATAACAAAACATCAACTAACAGTAATTTATACTATCCACTATGAAGTTTGTAAAACGTGGCCAAAAGTTTCAGATATCCAACTGTGCTAAACAAGTTATGCATAGCCTTCTTGTTGACTTGTGTGCAATCAATTATGCCACAGTCAAAGCAGTTGTGTTTTAATACATTCAGAAAAAACACCTGCATGTCAACCTATGACACAACCTTTGACCTACGAAGCTTGATATCCCCCTACCTTGGTCTGGTTTGTAGACACACTCACTGACTACCACAGGACTTGAATCTCCGGACGGATGCCAACGTGCCACACCAAACCAATATTCATCTGGCTGGTGTCCACTAGGCAAAGTAATTTTCGCCTCTCTCACGCCACCAGCCACGATCATAGAAAACACATCCGTCTGCAAACACGATATGCCGGTGTATTTGCTTGGATAATAAAAGTCAGGTTCAAAATGTCTTATCTGCGCTTTAGTTATCTTAATCATTAAAATGAAGGTAAAGCAAGGTTATACGCCCGGAATTACTGGCCTGACTCTCCTAATACACAGTTGTAATAGATAAATAAAAATCGATGGGTGACTCAACTTGAAGCTTCAAAGTACATCACACCGAGAAACAACTATTTTACGAAAATAATAAATTTAAATAAAAGAATTGTTTAATTTGCTCTTAGGGCTGTTCCAGCAAAAAACGTATGAGGGGGGAAGGCACTTTTATTTCGTACCCCAGCACCCATATTTTTCATTTATTTTTTCAACCCATGACCCATAATTATTAATTAGGTTAAAATATATAATCCAACACTTGCAAACAAATTGCCTCCAGGATGGCCTGTTAAGAACTTAGATGATCGACAGACAAGAACTAGTTTAGTCCAATATTATTATATTATTGTGAAAAATTAAAACAAGCGACAGTGTGGTTGAATCAAAACGAAAACGATTTCTAACAACGCATCCATCCCTGCTATATATTTTTGCGCCAAATTTCATCCAGTTGTGCTAGCACTTTTTGAAATAATCAACCCGTTTTATCAAAAACTAAAATGCCCCACAGGAGGGGGGGGGGCCACAGTAGCCAAATCTATCCAAAAATCGACTGGTGCCAGCGCATTCCAGCCATCTATCTCTATGCCAAATGTCATCAAGATCCGTCAAGCGGTTTCAAAGTTGCTAGCGGTGCTGGCGCATCCACACCCATTTATTGAACTTTATACCAAATTCGATCATGATCCACCAAACGGACAAACAATGATAATAAAAGACGGATCCATAATTTTTAATTAAGTTGAAATGTAAAACGCAGTTTTTGAGATAATCAACCTGTCTTGTCAAAAGCTAAAATGGCCAACAGCGCGTGCTATGGTAGCCAAATCTGTCCGAAAATCGATTGGTGCTGCTTGGTGCATGCCAGCTGTCTATCTCTATGCCAAAGGTCATCACGATCCGTTAAGCGATTTCAAGATAACGGACGGACAAGCAATGACTTGAGCAGTCAAAAATTAATAGGGTGCCACAGTAGTTGAATCCAGCGTCCAAAAATTGACTGGTGCCGCCACCGACATTCTTGCGATATACTTCAATTTCGAATTGCATCGCGATCTGTGAAGCAGCTTTTGAGATAATCAACATACAAAGAATGGCTTGTCAAAAACTAAAGCGGCCAACATGGGGTACCAAGGTTGCCAAATCTGCCCGGAAATCGACTGCTGCAGGCACATCCTTGCCAAGTAACTTTATGCCAAATTTCATCATGATACGCCAAGTGGTTCTTGAGATAATTCATGGACATGAAACGATAACGACACACGGACCAACCACAAAGTTTTTGTGGATGCAGAAAAATTCCATTTATATGTGAGATCACACCTCATATTACTTACCAGAAACTTGCTTTTCAAAGACACCTCTGAGCAATACTTTTGGCATTCACCAGGTGTCTCTGTTCACCATAAGATTTTTTCAATTTCATAGATCTATGAATCTCAAACTGTCTCCAGGAACGCTTTTAGACTGCTATGTCAAGTGAATATTGGAACTATCTGACTCCTCATACTTTTCATTTAAAAATCATCAATTTTCCGATATGTGTTAACCCCAGTTTAGTGTTGCAGAAATTTTCATTCTAATACCATGACTGCAGTTGAACAATTGGGCTTGTAATCAAGTTGCCCATGACTTGATTAATAGCATAGAGTACATATTGCACTCTGTACACTAGCAACATGGGCTTGTTTTTTTGTTTTGGGATATGTTTGGGTATTTGCCAAGTAAAGTTTTTTGGTGAGTTTTGATTTCTTTTGAGGTGTGTTTGGCTAAAAATACCAACCTGTCAACATCTAGAGGTAAAAAAATACCACCCAGCTTTAATGCGTTACTTCGTACAAAAACCACCACCCATAATTTGAGTTTTTTTTCAGAAGACCACCACCCATGAATTTTTATTTCAACTGCCCTCCCCCCTCCCATACGGATTTTTCTGGAACAGCCTTTACATGTCGTTGTATGTCCAGTTGCAGGTACAATATTGTGAATACAACATCACCGTATCTAACACGAAGTGGAAGTCTCTCTTTTGTGACTTCTGAACTAAGTACGCCCGCAGCAAGTGCCAACAAAAGCCTAAGATTAGCCAGTCTCATAAGCCACTGAGGCTACGGCCTTTCACAAAACATCTTCGGTGACTTTAACAAGAGATATTTAGACTGAGTATATCAAACAACACATCAAAAACTTTCTATGATAATCAAGCATCTTGAGACTTCCCTGCTCAGGCCACCGATAGGTGGTGGAAGCACTTGTGCAAGGTATAGCCTACCTTTGGTTTAGACCACCGATCCTTGATGTTGGAATCACTCCAGTAGATTATGGACTGTCCATCATCACCGCCGTCACCATCTACACTCCACTTTACTAGGACTGTCTGTGGCTCACTCAGGGAAAGATATGCAGCGACATAGGCTGGTGCCACCATGGCAGCTGAGGCATAAAAAGCAAGTTATTGTACACACCGTCTGAAGCTGCATTAGGGATTATACTCTCAGAAACTTGGTCAAATGATATTTCTTAGCGAGGTAGGATCCCATTTAAGTTACCAATGCAAGTCAGAGGCAATGCAGAGATGCACCATAAGATTCATAATAATCCCTGAAGTTTTTCCTTGAGCCGCTGATTTCAATGTGTTTGTTTGTAATGGAAATATAATCTTGTCACTGTATCCTTGAAACATCCATCTCACATTGCGGTATCAGATGGCAGTTCCGGACCTGTTTACCTCATGGTGGTCCTCTCAGTGATTTTTGACGTTCTCAGTAGCTCTGCCAAATACAATTTCTATGGGTATTATCATCAGGGCTCGACATAACGAGCTGCAAATCCATCCGAAAACTGGTATATGTCATCAAAGTTATTTACTAATTTAAATTTCAAAATAAATGCATCCATCAAGAAACTTCTGAGAAACCAAAGAAAATGGAAAAAATGGAAATGCCACTAGGAGGCTATGGGAGAAAAAACATAACTGCCACAAGGAGGAGCCACAGTAGTTGAAGTCATTGGAAAATCATCGTCAACTTTCGTCCTCTTCACACTAAGAACACAACACATATATCAATCGTCACAATCGTTCTCAGAGTGGAAGTGGTTTGGTTGATAGAAGGGCGGTTGCCAAAAACAGACTAACAGTAAAATGGCCACAAGATGGCGCAAACTATGTCGAATCCAACTGAAAACAGGAACACAAAATTATTTCAATAGAAAGCTAATACCAAATTTCATAATAATCCGATACACAGCTTCAGAGAAACAGGTGAGGAAAATGGAAAAAATGAAATTGCCACTAGGGGGCACAGTACTTGTTTGTCGGATCAATCTGAAAGTCGTCATTCGCTGTCAACTTCCATTGATACTATTGCTAAATTTAATAAAGATCCTGCAGACAGTTTAGGAGATATAGCCATGGGCATAAAAAAACAAAACTGCTACAAGGAGGCACCACAGTAGTTGAGGTACATCTGAAAATCATCGTCAACCCTCCTCTCTTCACAGTAGGAACAAACATGTCAATTTCCTCTATCATCCTTAGAGTGGTTTGGTTGACAGAGGTGCAGGTGCCAAAAAACTCGAAAATAGTAAAAATGGCCACTATGCAGTGCAAAAGACTTTGAATCAAACCGAAAACTGGAGGATAGCGTCAACTCACTAACACCCACTGGCCAAATTTTGTGAAAACGCGTTGAGGACCTTTGCACATACTAAGTAAACATAAAACACTAAAATTGCCACTAGGGGGCACATCAGTAGTCCAATCTGTCCGAAAGTTGTCATCGTATGTTGTCAACTTCTATAAATACACTAATGCAAAATTTAATGTTCTTCAATCAATAAATGATGTCTGAGGAAACAGTAAATAACTCAGTCAATACCTTGATCCGTGGAGAGAATAGTAATGTTACTTGATGTCCTGGCCACGCCTGCAGTATTCTCTGCTTCAATCTCTACTGTATAAGTCTCATTTTTCAACATCACTAATGTCTGGGACTGAGATGAGCCAGCAGTCACGTACTTCGGCACATCCAGCGTGGGATTAACATGTACGTGGTAACCAGTGATATCTCCATTGCGATCTTCCTCAGTGACTTTCTATACAAAAAATTAACATTAAAGTTTCACAATGTACAAAAGGTGATTACTAATTAAAAATGAATTCATAGGAACTTAAAAATTGACAATCAAATAACTCTAAGAGATTCCCATTCTTGAACAAGATTCCAAGGAAATATCGAGTTCTCATGCTTAACAAAGGTTGCACCAAATAAATGCGCTATCATTTCAAAGTTCTATCATCAAAGCTTGTTCATACATGTTTGGAGGAAAACATTGATAAGAAGCTCTTGGAAAACGAAAATGGCAACTACTAAGTTCATTTACTTTTTTCTTAAAAATTTGAGGACAAGTTCACAATTTTGAAATGTATAGTTATATATTAAACAAGAAATGGTAGCAGAATCCAAACCACCAGCCTTTAACACTGCCTTCAACAAAACACTTATGGTTCGACTGGATACTGTGCAACTAGAACAATGATACATAGACATCCTTACAGCAGGTATGCAGGCCTTTATGCAGCGTACGTGCTAGCACTAATCTGGACACCCCGACAAAGACGCCCAATGTATGATATGGACGCCCAGTGTCAATCAGAACCTTTCAAGTTTGGACACACATTGTAATGATTCAAAGGAAGCCTAGGCACATAGCTGAAGGGAGAAGTGAGCTCACAGTGCTGGCTCTTTTTTCAAAGCAGGAAGATACAAAGTTGCTGTGTTCATACTTGATTGACAGCATTGACTACCCACAACACATTTGAAGCATTACGTTTTGTTGTCAAAGTTTCTTCCACTTCTGGCTATACTCCCAGTGGTCTTAGCTCCATAGGTTATATGTACATTTAAGTGCAACTCCAAACTGGTGTTTCGGAGCTGTAACTTCATGATTTTCATCTTTTTTGAAAATATCAAAAGCAAAATAAATGTCATTGTTTTAATTCAACATTGTGCCACAATCATAATGTGCATTTTCCTTGTTTTGTAGCTGAAGCTCTGATGACTCATTTTACTGAATAGTAAAGCTAATAAAAAAGATATGACAAACTTTATAACATCAACTTGACTCGAAATCACCAAAAACATAGTGCACTCATCGTTTACCCATTAGGCAATATCTCTAATATTTGTTTGGTAAGCTACTTGGCTGTTTTCACAAATTAAGATTTAAAAATCTTGGCCTACACAATTTTTTATTAGTAAAAAAGTTCACTACAGAAGGCTATTTTGTGAACTTAGATGTAAAAACCTTGGTCTACACATTTTTTTGTAAAAAACTCTCTGTGTGGGAGGATTGCCACAATCATAATGTGCATTTTCCTTGTTTTGTAACTGCAGCTCTGATGACTCATTTTACTGAATATTAAAGCTAATAAAAAAGATATGACAAACTTTATAACATCAACTTGACTCGAAATCACCAAAAACATAGTGCACTCATCGTTTACCCAATATCTCTAATATTTGTTTGGAAAGCCACTAGGCTGTTTTCACAAATTAGGATTTAAAAATCTTGGCCTACACATTTTTTTATTCACTACAGAAGGCTATTTTGTGAACTTAGATGTAAAAAGCTTGGTCTACACATTTTTTTGTAAAAAAACTCTCTGTGTGGGGGGATTGCTAGTAAACGGTCCTGGGGTTGTGGGGTACGCAATAGAATCATGGACGTCCTGGAATATTGGGAACCCCATTTTGGACACCCTATTTTCGAAATCCTGGATAAAGGCCTGCAGGTATGTCTTCTATGTGAGAGTTAACACGTTTGATATGTAACACAATCTCCAAAATAACTAAACTATTACAATGACAAACAGCACTTAGGTAATGTCTACCAGATGGACCTAGTATCTGTATGTGACTGCTGGACAAAATGAAAGAGTTTGAGTCACATTGGTTTGTTTTTCCAAGAAAACTCTAGGATTGACCTAAATCAGGAATGTCAGTAGCAACGGTTGGATATCATTCAGGGCTTGGCTATTCAGAATCCAAGGCGAGTAATATAACAATTACCTCCTCAGCCAGGATCATAAACCTTTTGTTGAGTTGTGTTTACTTACACAGTCTGGCCAGGACAGTTGCGTGACTAAGAGCAGGGGTCACAAAGAATAGTGTTCACTGACATGGTATGTCAATTTCAAAAGGACTACCCAGGATTTACAACATTCTATGAAATTTTAAGCCAATATCTGGACTAGTTAGCCCCTCCCAGCCCAAAATGATATTTACAGAGAGAACAATCAAGAGAGAACAGGTGTAATGCGCTTTTGATCTTATTCTAACTTTTACAAACTAAAAGCCTAGTTAGTAAGCCTAGGAATAGTGCCTTTAAAATTTTGAGGACATCAATCCGAACAACCAACTCAAGCATAAAATGTAGTATCGAGGAGATCCAGTTGTATCTACCACTGACTATTACTAACTATAAAACGCAATGTCCATTATGTTTTGTGTACTGAATTTTGAAATAGCCCCCGACTCCGTTTCATGAAAGTTTAAGTCTCAACTTTGATTGCTGGCATAGCGTCAACAGCATTGTACAAGCGCAACATGAAATGCGACCGAATGACAGCACTCCTTTGTCAGCAACAACCTTAACAGAAGGAATGACGTCTGCTATTCCAAGTATTAGGAACAAGGAAAAAGTCTGGGATTATACCAACAAAGCATTAAAATGAAGACAGGTAATTAAAACCATGATCCAAAATAACAATGGCTGACTTACTGGCCAGAAGACACGCACTTCACGACACAGTCTGGGGTCAACAGGGCACTCACTCTCACAAAACATTACACAGTCACTCTGTGTATAACTACCAGGAAGAAGCTCGGGTGACGACTCCGGAACTGCAATACAGACAATGGTGTTTATACTGAATTATCCGAGAACAAATACAAGCTAAGCTCATTCACCAATAAAAATAGTCTTTATTTGAACAAACATCATCTGGATACAAAGCCAGCAGAACAAAAAAAGACAATTTGATCTGGTCTGCACCTTTACTCACTTGGAAACCTGCACTTCACTTAAAGAGGCCTAGAACGTGATAAACGGACTAAATTGCAATATTGAAAGTGGTTTTCTGCCACTGAAACAGAATTCAACCTGCTCACCAAGTTTTTTTTTTGTATTTGCTCGTAAAGAGTTGTGATTTCTGTTGATACCAAAGCATTTTCTATTAGTTTCAAATATAAAAAACGAATCGTCACTTTGTAGATTTCTCTCCATAAGGCAAAGCACGTCTTCTTGTTTGGTATGGCAAGACATAGAAATGACACATTTCCCAAACATGGAAAATGTGACCTTTGACCTCAAGCAACTTCAAGCAACTAACTGTGAGCGAATGCACGCATTTATCATAGGTGGGAGGGAGAGAGGACACTCTCTGGTAACCACAGAGTTTTTCCTTTGCACATATTCAAAAAATTGTTAAATTTATGATTTTTTCAAGAAATTTCATCACAGGAATGTGAATTACTCATTATTACATATTGCGAGATATTACTTTCGTCAGGAATTGTGTAAAAGATGTTTTTCACGATCTTTCACATTCCATGCCACTTTAAATTAAGAGGGAATTTTTATGCCATCCTTTTTATCCAATGAAAGAACTCTACGGTTCAATAACATTTCCACACATATTCGATCCTGCCAAGCAAAGAATCTAGAATAACACAAGCGAGATAAGAGTGCATCCAGCCCCCACATCAACAACGCCGTAGTCACTGCAGACAACGGTGCAGTAATTATGAAGATGACGTTGAAGTAAATGACTCCAATGCCAAAGGCTGTAACGTTGCAAACCACAACTCCCCACTGGTCTTCCCAAAGGAGCGCGAGACACGAACACATGATTCATCCAGGAGTTTATACCTTAAAGAAACTTTTGAAGGATTTTCATACTGTAACAGTCATTGCTGTAGCCAGAAAGCGATAGCACGCTCCGGTCATAGACCAAAATCTCAGGAAAATCCTTTAAAACAGAAATTTGAAAAATGGCCATCACAGCGCCACACACTTTTGGATAAATCTCAAACAAAACATGATGGTAATACTCCACTCATTTCTCACAAAATAAATTAAATATTTTCATATAACAGTCACCGTGTGCTAAATAAATTGAACAACCTAAGTGACAGGTGCGTCAAATTAACTGAGTACCGCAGCATTGCCAACAGCTGATGTGCGAATTTAGCAAAATGTGGCCTACGTGTTGCCAACATGAAGCAATGAGCAGTAATCAAACTAAATTATCCTGTTTCGATAACACATGACAAAACCCCACTTCATATTTACAACAGCATATCCCATATTCAATTAAATGAAGTAAGAGATGAATAAATAATGCTAAATGTTGAGAGCTTATTAACACAATTAAAGAGGTGTGTATTACTAGAACGAGGCAAGACAATAAATTTCCCACACAGTAACCTCATAGGAAATAAGTGAGAGACAAAATATTATTTTTATAATTAATTGAGGGTGTGCAAAACAAGGTGGGTGTGCCAAATAAGACAACAAAACGAATATTAAACATTCTTGGACTTCAGCCATGACGCTGTGCTCCACCATGTGTTGCAGTAAATTCCTATTGTCTCTAAATGTTTTTTACAAGGAATTCAACCATATACCACAAGGAGTCCTCACAGAAGTCGAACCCATTCGAAAATCTGCATTAGCTGCGGCCTTCTCATCAGGAAAACATCTGCTAATTTTTAGAATGCTTTGAATGCTTAAGCATTGGGCAGATAGGAAGGGGGATGTCAAAAACGATCTCAACAAAATTTTCTTCAATTGTGTTGGTGACTGAGATAAAACACAAGGCATTCTCGTACAAGCAGAAACGTTGTGAAGTTTGCAATGCAACATTTTAACTCATCATGATTGCTATTTCAACAATAATTTCAACGTGTCCATTAATATTCCATCTTGAATCGCCATTATTTGCATCTTGATTCGTGCGTGCGACCACTCCAGTCTTTTAATAGTTCGCAGGTGTGTAAATCTATCCGCTGACATCACAGACAAGTTGACTGGCGTTTACTTCAAGGATTACCTTTAAGAGCCCGGTAATACTTGGCCCCTATTTAAGGAAACACAACATAACAAGGGCTTCATGGTGGCTAAAAATCTTTAAATAATTTATCCTCAGCTATTAAGAACTGTGATGGAAATGATTTATTTGGCCGCTAAGAATAGTGAAGTTTAATGCAAAAGATTAGTGCAGATTATAATCAAGGAATGCGCTGAGATACAAAACTGTGTTATAATCTGCAACAGAGAGTCGTCTGGCATGGTGAAGTGCTCAACAAAATCATGATTCAATTGGTGATTAAAGTGGCAATTTTAGCCTACTATAACAACGAGATAACCATGTTTAATCTTTCTCTTTAAGAACACTGAAGTTTGTTTCACAACCTGAAGTTAATTTGGCATGTCACCTAGACACTGTCACTTCCACCTTCACAAATTGCATGGTTTGGCCAAGAGGTAAAGAAGTTAATGTTTACTTAAAAAGTGGACCAAATTTGAGGTTTATTCATTACGGCGTTTTCCCGTTGCTCCCAATTTGTTCGATTCTATAGCCCAACAAAAAGTTGGGAATGTAGCCAATATCTTACACGACTGATTAACTCCACTCTGGCATTTATGGTTGGAGGGCTGGCTCTTTGTTCGATAATTGCTCTAATCTCCGATCAGATCATATCAGCCTGACTTGGCTGTGCTGCTAAAAATGAAAGTTAAGTTATATTGAACATAAACCAATAGCATTTCTGAATTGCTTGTCAAATGCTGATCATGTTTAGTTTTTGAATCACCAAAATCGCCCAACTACAACAGAAGTTAAAACAATCTATTCTGCCCAGTTTCAGTAACCCAGTGAAGCATGGTAGATAATTGACCTACTTGTTACCATACAGGACAATAGACTGTCCTGGGCAGTTAACAAAGGAGCCAGATGTTATCACACTTTCAGAACCCCTCACGTCTGGAAAAGTTGCTGAACGACAGGACACTGTTATGGATGCAGGAATTTTTCAAGCTTCAACGGTCCAGTCAAAAATACAAATTTTACATGCATTATGGTTTTAGAAAACATACATTTATTGAGTGAACTTCTATTGTAGCTTTGTATGTATTTGGCTAAAAACTTGAGTGGTCAACATAACTTTAAGGCTGTCTTTTGTATAACTTTAGTTGTCTAATAAAATCGCTTGAGAAGCCCATGGTACATAGTTGTGTGAAAATCAAGAATGAGGCAAAATTCAGGAAAATGTGGTCAAATCCGAAAATGCTGGCGACACGCACTACAGCCCTTTATACGAGCAGTTTTTAAAAAACTTGGTCGGTTGTGCGAAAACCAGGCATGGGTAAAAATTCAGGAAAATACAGTGACTAAACCGAATAATGAATATATTGTCGCTATTTTGTACATTACGACGTATTGTTCTCAACTGCCTTCGATTCTATAGCCCCTGTAGCCAATATCTTACAAGACTGATTAACACCATTCTGACATTTAGGGTTGGAGGGCCAGCTCTCTTTTGTCCCATAATTGCTCTAATCTCCAGTAAGATCATATCTACCCTGACTGGGCTGTGCTGCTAAAATAAAAGTTAAGTTATAACATATTTTAACTTAAACCAATAGCATTTCTGAAATCCTCGTCGAATGGTGATGATGTTTAGTTTTTAAATTGCCAAAATCGTCCAACTGCAACCGAAGTTACGACAATCTATTCTTTCCGAATGTAGCAATTCGCTCTGGGTTCGACGGTGTCAATTCACACGTGGTCTGTAATAAGCTTGGTAGATAATTGGACTGAGTGTTATCATACTAGACAAAAGACTGTGCTTGGCAGTTAACAAAAGATCTAGATGTTATCACACGCTCACAACCCTCTACCTCTGGTGAAGTCACTGAACGGAAAAACGCCGTCATGATAAGCATGCCGTTCTGAAAGTTCAGTTGAAATCCCTGAGAAATATGGGAGTTACGCAGTTAAGCAAGGGCACTTCCGGATGCGTGAAAACTAAAGCGTCCAGAATACATGAAAAAGTGTTCGAATAGCAAAATCTGGACAATGTACGCTATGGCACTTTGAAAGTACAGTTTTTAAATTGTCTGGTTGAAACCCACTTTAAAGTATGGAAGTTGGGCACAGGATATTATTCTACGCACACTGAACACATGAACACACACAGAGAATCATATAATGCCCATCGTTACCATGTCCCCTGCCACTTTAACAGGGGGGATAATAAAAGAACAGCGTCACTTTTGTAATGTTTTGACAACAATTGGCTGAAAACAAGAATAACATGACGAGAGAACAAGAAAACAAACTGAAAACAAGTATAATGTGAAGTGCTGCTAGTGAAACAAGCCACTAACCGTCAGAGAGCGTGGTCACCTTCACGGAGACAGGGTTGCTGACAAAGCCCGTCACATTTTGACGAACCAAATCATATGGCCACAAGACCACATTCACTGTGTAGGTCATATGGGGTCGAAGGTCACGCAGCTCGATGGTCTGATGTCTGGATGTATTGAATAACTAAAAACATCAAAGGAATGCTGAGTATGAATAACACAAGGAAATAAACCGTCATAGCAAACCATCTGCTATACTTTCACACGGCCCTAAACGGCACAAATCTGTATTAACTAACTTATGACGATGCATTAAGGAATTCAGTAATGGGCAAAATTGCCACCTGGAGCACAGCAGAGGGAATATTTGTGAGAAAATTGACAACAAAAGTGCTCGTGCTAACAGAAAAGCCCAATGACTAAATTTGACAATTTTTCTAAATTCAGATTTAACAACCACCTATTAGAGCCATGTTACTGAACAGTAGGTATAGCGCAAATTAAAATTGAAGTTAAGATCATCCTAGCAAAGACTGGACATGCGAGTTTCGATAAAACCTGCCCTAGTCTAGACAGACCACCATACATCACAAACACAGAAAAATTTGGTGTTTGTTGATTACAAAAATATGAGGATGCCTTATACATACACCACACGCAATAGAGTCAATCAACCTATAAACTGATACATATTAGACTTTCATCACTTACCCAATTATGGATCGATTATAGGCTAATAAACAATCCAATCAGAAAAGGACAGTGAAAACACTCGTAATTGTCTTCATATTCCTTCCATTCAGTAGTTAAAACCCCAAGACATAGCTTTCAGCTATGCTGTGGCATCAATTTCCATGTTTTCCAGTTATATATGATTTCCATTCCACCTTCAGTCAATTTTCAATAAACAGTAGGCGTCAACTTAATATTTAATTACTAGTAAATGTCACGCTTGACTGAATTACATGATCTCCTGAAACGGTTTTCTAAATCATGGTCTTATTTATCTTGCATCATCAACTAAGTTTCTCACAAAATATTTCAAAACAATTTTCATTGGCCACTGAAACTATTTTGGGTCATTTTGTGAACTTCAAACTTAAGGTTTTCGATGACCAAGACAATATCGTTTGTCATACAAAAGTCCAGATATCTTGAAGCTTCCCAACTTTCAAAAACACGTGCCACTGTACTGAAAGAAGGTGAAAAATTCTTTCCAACCAGGAACAAGCACTTGACCGACTGGGAGCTGGCGAGAATATCATGCCTCAAGTAATCATCAACTAGGGTTGGAGCCTGACACTTGTCTGGGACTAGAAGTGTTGAGTAGAGTCTCCGGTCAGGCGTTCTCTGCTCAGTTAAGTTTGATGGTCCTGTGTGGCGCTACATGCTATACAAATCCCCACAAACAGGATCTCCCATCTAGTACGCATACCTTCTTGGTGACAATTCCAGAGTGAAACTTGGAAGTGTAGCGCAAATCCAGTAGATGGGGTCTCACATAGAACATGGAATCCAAGTCAAAGGACAAGATCACATTTCTGCTACCCTTGTTGACAATCTGCAGGTTTGTCACAGGATTTGGCTTAACTGTAAGATGCAGCAGACAGTGGATAAAATAATCAGTGATGGTGCTTTGACCTTACACTATGTTTTGCATGAGTGGTAAAAAGCACAACCGGCTTCATACATCGGATCAGGCAAAAGGTTATGAATTTAAAAGCTCCTCGAATTGCAAGTGACCACCACAGTTTCCATATTTCAACTGTATCCAGCTTTCTGTCATATGAAAGTGAAGACAACTTCAGGCCAAGCATGGAAATTCCCGCAAGATTAGGTTGGCTTATGCCATAACTAACCTCAATTGAGGGTACTGAAACATCAGCATAATTTGCTTTTTCCTGAAACAGAATTTTCAAATAATTTATTCACTTTTATTGCATCTACAATGCATCAAAATGGGTCTAAAAATAACAACTTAGGTTAAAACAAATCTGTCCTCCATCCCACTGTCCAAAAGCACATGGGTTAGAAAAACAACAACCTTGACAAAATCTGGGCTAGACAGCAAGACATCAGCTTGCTGTTGAGGTGAAAAAGTGGTGAATTCTGTCGCATAGCGCAACACTCCAACTTTACCAGCCAGTCACTTCAGTGTCCACCATTTTGCTTCCGAGCACTTACGAAACACTCGCCTCTCGCCTGATTTTGCAACGTCTTGAAAGATCATGCTTCTTCTCTCACAAAAAACTTGGTCTTTAGAACGTTGTCTTGCAACGTGCCTAACTGATGTGACGAGAGCTGAATAAAGTATCTGCCTAGTGATTATACTTCTGGCTCAGGTACACTAACGTTTCATTTGTTGAACCGATATTTTGAGGAAAATAATTTTGCAAATGAGCAAACAAAGAAAACGGCTCACCAAAATTCCTTAGGACAAAACGTGACACGCTTGTTGTTGTACCAAAACTGTTGGTCGCCGTCACCTTTACATCGTAGGTTTGGTCGACCAACACAGGCTCATCGGTTGGACATGGTACCAACGAGTTAGAGTACCAGTAGCAAGTAAGAGTCTTCTTGTTAAACCTTGGGCATGGATCGTACGTGGACCTAAAACAAAAAAGGTGACTCTGCTGATTGCTGGGTTTTCAGTAGAATGTAAGAGACAAATAAACTTGTTGTATTAGATGTCAGCCTGTTATTACGTTACTAATCAAGATCTTTAACATCGGTGACGAGATTAATAATCTAAAGAAACAAATGTCCGTAAACCGAGGGCAAATTGATAAGAAAATGAAGGCTGACAATCAGTCTACTGAAAATCTGGAGAACCTCGAGTTATAACAAAAAAATTGCAAGAAAAATCGGATGATGATCAGGCATGAAAAATGACCTCTAGTTTGCAAACAAATCAAAAAATGAACTTCAATTGTGACAAAAAATCAATTTTGCCAGGTACAAATGAAGCTTAATCCAAAAAATTTCAAAATTTAATGCAACATGCAACCGTTCTATTCAGTTACAGAGTGGACTTTAAACGATCCTAACTTAACTTACCATAAAATCATCCATTCACAAGACATGTAGAAATTGCTCTGTGGTGCCCGTTTGACATGGCCTTCAATCATTTTTTTAATTTCAAAATTTAACGGACATTAAAGTTTACTTAGTTTTTTGCTGATCTATCGGCAGTTGATAACCCATTCAGTGACATCATCAAAATTAAGCGCGATACCTTCCAGTGATATTGTGACACAGCATTTTCTACCCACACAATCACCAATATGTGCCACGTTTAATCTTGATTATATTACCAAATGGGTTACTGCTAGCCAGCCAGCTAGCTGTATGTCAAACTACTGATTAATCCACTTGCAGTACTGATGGCTACACTTCGAGACAAAAACTAATTTCCAAAATACACCCATACCAAGTTTGTCAATTTCCGTGTGTCATCGTATACGCTAAATATTAACATCAGGACTTCGAGCAGCAATTTCACAGGCAAGCCATATTTTGGAAGTCATTTGACATCAACACCTTGATAAAACCAATCAACCGTTAGCTAGTTGACTCCAAGGACTCTACTCCATTCGCCAATCCTGTGTGCAGATGTACCTGAGATCTCGCAAGCAGGAGATCCATCCCATACCAACAATAGTGAAATCGAGTGAAACCTGAGCACCAATCAAAGAACACAAAATATCCACTGAAAAAGGGAACACCTAAGTGCCTCTGAACATACTGTATGCAGTGATCACGCCAAGATTCTAACTAAACTGAACAAGAAAGCTGGTACTCCAGGTCATCTTTATTAAAAGCAAAATGCCTACCGTGAATCATAGCCATGGACGTCCTCCTACATACGAAGTACTACCTCAAGGCCAAAAGATTACAGGAAACAACCTGCCACCTGTTGACAATTAGGCCTGTACAAATCAGTGTTCAAAACATCCAAAACAGCTACCAAGTGCAGTTCTTGAGCAAGAGAATTACTTATCTCCACATGCCAGAGAATATCAAGATTCATCTACTTTGACCATACACAAAAATTTACTTCATAAAACCATTTATTCTTAAGACTATTTTAGCTAGCAATCTGGTTAATATGTACGTCCCTTTGCCATCAACACCGCAGATCTTTTTTGCGGAGTTCTGTTCCACGGGAAAACAGAACTTCTGCTTTTTAATTTGCCATTATATTGCAACTCCTCTCAAAATAGGTGGATTAAAGTGCAGAGCTGCACAACTCCACTTCGGCTGGAGTAATCCCAAGAGGTCACGCGAGACTCAATGAGATATTCTTCACCCCTGCGCCTTTCATTACCTACTAGATAAGAAAAATCTGACAGACAATAACACTAATCCGTCCAGTGTTATTCTGCATTGGAGCTGGCAGGTGATGTTTATTAATCTCAAACAAATTAGTTTGAGATTATGGCTCAAATACTACGCCTGGTGTTTAAATCAGAGATCTAACAGAAACACCAATAGCAATATAGAAGTCCCAAGACTCGATCTACCTGCGGAGTATTTTGGATTGTTGCTGGCATTCTCCCCGACACTAGTGAATCTCCAAGTCTGTTGTTATTGTTTTATGCATGGTTTTATTCTTCAACGTTAGAGGGCGCACTCATTGGTGAAACAAGTCTCTGAGATATGGACAGAACGGCTGTACACGTTTTATGTCAGGTACAATTTCTTGAGTTCCAAAAACGATCCTTAAAAATTCTTCTATATTTCCATCATTTAAATGGAATCCATGAACATGCATAGGAATTTTCAATGCTGTTAGCCAACGGAAAGGTAAGTGGAGTTACTGGCAGTGTAGTTGTGATAAAACGGAGTTAATTATAGCAGTTTTGGAAGGAAAACCACTAAAAATATCATTTTGTTTTAAGCGAATTTTGACTTTTCCAGGAAGGTTGTATTTAATAAAAGTTCTATTTTGATAGATTTTCATGCAATTAGGAGGAAATCACTAAAATGATTCCTAACAGAGTTTTGGAGAACACTGCAAGTATAAAGCATAGTACCTACAAGATTCACGTGAAGTTGATAAGCCATGCCTGAGAAACCAAGTTGCGAACTTCGCTAAATTTCAACTTTTTTCTAGAGTCCTACAGACTGCTATTAGTTCATTTCTCAAAAAAATGAAAGTTTTGATTATTACCGTCGTGCTCGCAGGCTAAAACACCAAACACAAATTTGAAGCTATTCAAATAAAGGAAATACGAATTTGCAAATTGGATGAAAAAATCATGATTTTTGGGAAAAATGCAATCACTAGGCTAAGTGTACACTATGTATTTTTACAGGCTGGTGTACAACGAATCTTTAAAAATTTATTTAAGAATATCCATTCTTGATAACTAATGTAGCCTAATCTAGGTTTTGAATGACAAGAATTATTCGGTAAATGCTTAACAAGGTAATGAGAGAATTCCTCAACAATGAAGTAAGGTTGAACCTCCACGTAATACTATCTTTCCCAAGTTTCACAGGAAATGAATACTAAAACCAACTGTTGGGATGAGTCGTGAGGTAAACACGTCTCAATTTTTCAAAAACTAGCCTGGTTTATTATCCCAAATCTGACACTTCTGACGATGCAAATTTCAGTTTATGAATGGCCTATTTAAAAATTCCAATGAAGGTAGTGGAAACTCATTGAAAAAGAAATAACATCCGACGTGTGTGAAAATGATACAGTTACAAAATAAATGAACCCCAATGACAAAAGTTCTTCGGTCACACACTGTTTTGAAACATGAATCATCAAAATATGGAACACGACCAATACAGTCTAAATAACACTTGTTTCATGACATGCAAATCAGGGTAAATAATTCTCGGATTAGGAAAAAGGAAATTACCGGTATTCACATAACTGGGGTCAGGGATCGAAGTAATTCATTTAACAGGGGCAAAGGGGAAATGATTCATAAAGCTGGCATCATGGGAAAACAGTTCACCCAATTGGGGATGTAGGAAATATCCCATACAAACTTAACATGTGGATGCAGTCATTCCAGAAAGTTGTCCTAAGCTCGATAATTATGTCTCCAGTAGGTAAAAGATATGTGATCCGTAACTGTTACCACGGTAACATTCAGAGTATTCAAATGAAGGGATGCGTGACAAGCTGAATGCAACAAAACCAGACTGCTTGAGAGTGAATTTCTTAAAATTTGGCAGATGCGATCATCAATCATGCAAGCAAAGGTTTACGACCAACAGCATTAGTTGCGCAGTTATTAACATAGCAAGGATAATGATCACTTGTCAGGCTAGGGACTCGAATTATCAGTTTCTAGACCAGGTACAGGCTACAATAACATCTCACCAGTTTCATATTTCAAGGGCAACAATTATACAGAATATTATCTGGTGACAGCTATGGTGCACACCTTGAACATGCTACACTTCTCTCACGGAACAAAAATTCACTTCTCTGCCATATTTTGTCTGAAATTAGATTTCAATGATTAAACGCAAGGCAGTGGGCCAGACTTAGCCGAGAACTTGACTGCTTAAGTCGTAAAAAAATTGTAAATCACTGATAACACAAGGCTGACAAGAGACGGGGTGCTTGGAGGCAGCAGGCGAGAGGCTCTTACCGTGAGGACAAGCTCCAAATAGAACTGAAAGTCAAAGAAAGCATCACCATGGTAACACAACTGTAAAAAAATAGAAATTAAAATAGCCCACCACACAGGCAACTTAAGTTAAACTCAAGTATAGCAGAAATAAATCGAGACCGATTGCAAGATTTGTAATTTGTTACAGAATATGTAACTGTTAGAGCAGCATGGCACACTGCCATATTGGGTTTGTAAAGGTAATGAACAACCAGTGTAACTATGTGTAAAGATGATGAATCAGAACCTTACTGTGCAATGACTTTGTAGTACATGGTGACATTATTAGCGAGGAACGTGTCGGTCATCTTTGCAGTGCACAACATGTCCAAGTAGTTCATAACCACACACCTTATTTTAGCCCTCCCAGGGGGTACTGTAATGATTAAGAATATCGCAACATAGCAAAGAGGAAAACTGATCACCGAGTAGAAAAGGACAGACCATGCAAAAACACAAATCTCCTTTCATGCTTCCAAGGAAATTGGAAGGGCTTTTTTCAAATTGGAGACATCTTAGTAGAGAGGAAACAAGACTGTTCAACTCACAAATATTCTGACACTTATTTGTTGCCACAAACACAATCACAACTTATCAACATCAAACTCACGGAGAGTTTGATATCAGAATTGAAACAATATTGGTAGCAAACGCCAAATTGTTGTCGATTGTGTACCAATTTTCAAATACAGGAACCCCACTCTTGCAATAATCGATCTTGTAGGCATCTTTTTAAAAACAAAAATCAGGCCACATGCCCTTACTGAGACAACAAGCTCCAAAAGGAACTGAAAATGACGAATACGGCATCCCAATGGCAACACAGTAATTAATATGCACAATAAAGTAACTGACAAATTTTAACAAGGGGCACTTAAAAGTGTCCGGTCAGTGCATTCAGAGGTCAAATGCAGAGCTTTTAAAGACACTGGAATTGACCGCATACCTTTTTACACACTTAATCAATGCAAAACTGCAAAAAATAGGTAAACGCTGCCAATCCAAGGTACCTGTCATAATTGTATCAGTGTTTGTAAAGAAATAATTATAAGGAAATTATTGACAAAGTGAGAAGTGTGCATGCTAGGTATTCTTCCAGCAGATGGCATGGTGTTTATTGATAGTTTGGACGAGAGATGAAGCGATTTACGTAGATATCAATCAATCAATACAGAGATACAAAATAAATGGGACAACAATTCTTTAGGCCACAACTGACTGTTACAATGTTCAACATTAAAATGGTTTAATCAGACAGATAGTAAGAAACATTTTTTCACAACACAAGCATCACTCAAAGCCAAATTGTATTAAAAAGATCTTGACTGTGTTTAATCAAAACGTACTGCAGGCATATTTCAGTAATTTTGCACGAAAATAATAGCCGAAATTTTCATTTTTCAACCTTTAAGGCCTATTACCTTTCAGCCAATACTGGAAACTTAACTACATCATGTGGTGAACACATCCACTACAAGAAACTGTAGGAACACTGCATTTATCCACCTTCACTCTTATCAGGCTTCTATTGTGAGTCAGCATGCGTGAATAATTGGCTGATAAGCCACCTATGGAACTACTTTTGGCTGAATGGATGACCATGCCATAAAATGATAATTAGCCAAGACCTGAGTTAACTAATGCAACAAAGAATAATGTCATAGGTGGAAAGCTGTATACTGTATTGGCTCTAATAAACGCTTAGAAAAATTCGTTTCACCGGGAGGGGACGTTTTGAAACCGAGTTTCCGAAACGGGTAAAATCGGAAGCTAGGATTCATCAAATTTAAGCTCTGTGACGTATTTGTAGCCTATGACAGTCTTTCTACAAAATTGAGGTGTACTGCTATCAAACTCCGTTGTTAAATTACGATAATTTTTCAAAAAAATTGTGCTGAAATCCCAGGGCGAAAACTTGCCAACTGATACGTCCCTAAATCACGATCGTCAATAGGAAAACTTGAATTCCTGAATAAAAATATAGTTTCGACTCAACAAATTACATGAAATCTTCGTTATGTTTTACAATTTTTAAAGTTCATGTGGAGTCTAGATTAATTGCTATTAAGTCCGAATCTGCGCTACATTGTACCCCACAACACAAGAAAAAACTCTGGATGAACACACGTTGTTGTCACGTGACGTTTGTTTTGAAGTTCGTCTGCGTATGAGAGTGAGTGCGTGTGCGGGTCATTGACGACAGACTTTTTTGAAAGTCGTCGTCATCCGTAGTCAACATCATATAAAATTAATACACTTGTTAGTTAAGTAAAGATCCTGCGAACGGTTTAGGAGATACAACCATAGGCGCAACAAAAACAAAACTGTGACTAGGAGGCGCCACAGTAGTCAAAATCATCGGAAAATCATCGTCAACCGTTCTCTTCTTAGTAAGCACATACATGCCAATTTTCACAATCATCCTTTGAGCGGTTTGGTTGATAGATGGGTGGACACAAAAAACAGACTCGAAAACAGTAAAACTGGCCACTACGTGGCACAAACTACGTCGAATCCATCCGAAAACAAGAGGATAGCGTCATCTCACTAATAGGTGCCTACACGACAAATTTCATGAAAATCCATTCAGGACTTTTGAAGATACAAAGGTAAGCGTAAAAAAATAAAATTGCCACTAGGGGGCACACCTGTAGTCAGATCCGTTTGAAATTTTGCTCATGGCGTCCCATTCATAAATGAAACATATGTGCCAAATTTCATGAACGTAAGTCAAAGGGTTTTGGAGATAGAGCAGCAGATGCCGAACGGACGCTGCCCGAACGGAAGGACGGAGATGACGCCATAATGCGTCCACATATAAATATGTGGGCGCATAACAAGGTAATGACTTGAGATTTCTAATCTTCATTTTTTCGAGAAACCAAATGAAATTTCCACTTGTCCAATACACAGTGTGCAAAATAGGAGAGAACAGGACACGCTTCAAAGTAACGTAACATGAAACTGTCATCAACTGCTACAGAGTAACCCTAGATCCACAAGCAAAGCCATCTACAAAACCATTGTTCTGGTTCATGTTTTGGGGTCAAACCATTTGATTTGATTCTTCAATAAAATGAGGTAAATATTGGTCCTAATTACACGTGATAGAATCACGGACCAAATGAAGTTCATTGATTGGCTCAATAAGAAGATCTTTGCCATTAAGTTGATTTATTCTAATTCTAATTCGAATCTATAGGCTTGTTAATTTGGCTTGACCTCATGAGTGCAGCATAAGACCTTTACTGAACACGTAAAAACATACAAAACAAAGCAAGCAACCTACATCCGATATTGTTGATAACCAAGGACTGCAGAGGTGTGGTGTTGTTAGTTACTGAAGATAACATGAAGCAGGAATAGTTCCCCTTGGAGGCCAAGGTGACATTGGTGAGCTCCAGTGTGATGGCCGTCTCATTCACTATAGTAAGTTGAGGGTCACCAGGATAGTAGACCCATTTTAACACACCGTGGTGCCAAAACTTGAACCCCATCAAGCTAGAGTTGCCAGCACCAGTGTAGCAATGTTTGTCACATGTCAAGTTGACATTAGATCCGTAGACCAAATACGCATTTGTTGGATCGATTCCTGGAATGCATAACACAAATGATATGAATGGTAAAATAAAGAAAAAATCCAGTGACATGACCCCGCATACCAGAAAGATTTTAAACTAAACGCATAGCAGTGCTCGACACAACCATTAAATGCGAACTCGCCAAATTAGACCTGGCGAAATTCTCAGATCGTCAAACCGAAACTGACGTTGTCAAACTTTGATTGGCAAGAGCTGAAAATGAAACATCTTAAAAGTGAAAAGCTGGCAAACACAGAAAATGTCTGCACGAGACAGCTCGGACAGGTTTCTTGTTCCAGAGGAAAATTGTGGGTGTCTTGTGTGCAAGGTGACTAATTTCCCACTACACCACCTTTCAGGTCTAACATATTGCGTTCACCTCCTGAGGCAGACAATACATTTGGGCCTTTCCGACTTCTATTCAACAGTTCCGACATCTGTCTCTTAACTTTCTGTAGCATTTCGAGAGTTCGATCAAATTTGGCACGACAGCTTCGTGGCAACATGGTATTTTTACCAGGTCGCCACAAAGCCGTCTGGTGCCTTGCAGATCAGTCAGTCTCCTGGTGATTAGTTCCTTTCCATATTAAGTAAGACCAATGGTAGGATCAATGCAAACGGGAAAATGATTTTTTGAAGCGTTTCGGTATCAAAAACGTAGGAGTTAAACTGAGTACTTGGTGGTATCATAGTATCAAAAGATTGGCATTGAATTGGCAGTATCGATACGGATGTCATACTGATTAATTTTGCAGATTCTAATACCTGACCCTAACGCCATCTGATCCCACTTGTTCCGCTGTGGACCTGTATCTTGCCATTGACTTCTAGCAAAAGCTCACAATTTCTATCTGGTTTAGTGATGTCCCTGAATTGTTTCTTCCGCATGGTTAATTCACATGTAATTCAAGTAAATCGTCAAATAAGTACAATGATCCTGAAGCCTAGTGCAACAGATCTTTGCAGCAAAGTACATCGGGTATTTTTCCTTTCCGTAGGTGCAGGTTTGGCTTCTGGGACAAACCTGCGAATGTAAATCAAGCCAGCAATTTTCGCAGCCAAATTCTAAAGTTTGAGTTTAGCACAGGCTAAAGGGGTAAACTGCCCTAAGTTTTAAAATTTTGCTTGTAGAAGCACAAATTAAATTTCTTGTATGTGTTGAAGTTTTTAACCTGTAAAATGCCCACGAAAACTTTCTGCTTTTGCGTCAAGTTTCAGAATTTAGAACTGGAAGTACATATGGCTGTGCAATTATAAAATGCAACCCTCGTGACGTCATTGACCACGGCACCATGAATCGTTGTCAAGGACCACTCAAACTTGGAACACACTGCATAACTTTGTGAACATTCGCATAAGGTCAGAATGTTACACTAACTTCCTGTCACGTCACGGATCTGGAGAAGACACCTGGAGCTACAATCCATTGCAGACAGAATACAGGCAAGACAACACAGCGACAACCTGTACATCTCTATTGGAGTGAATACCAAGCTGGCACGAACCTGAAAACAAAACAAACTTAAGGTAGCTAAATCTTACAAGTGCCATGTTCTACCTTAAACTGTTAACTGATTACAGCCAAACAAACTATCATTTTTAGACTAACTTACCGTCACAGCATAGAGAGTCGATATTGCGAATTTGGTTTAAATTTATACTATAAGCTGCCTTTAACCACGAAATTAGTCATGTGCAGCGCATACAGCACATTTTACAAATAACCTAGACATTATGTTAGTATGTATTCCCCAAAACTGAGCTGAAATATCAACCACATTCTCTTCAGTAGGATCACGCCTGCATTACATTTCAAAATATTTCTTATGGCTGGCAGATTGGGAGGCTGGCGAAAAAAAATAAGTTAAAAATAATAAAAAGGTCACCACAGGGCGCAGCATATGGGTTAATTCACGCTAAGGCATACACTCACAGTGATGTCAAAAACATGTTAATTTATGCCCGTGGCTTATTAAGCGGTGAACAGTTTTATCATAAAGTTACGTAATGAACAGATAACAGAAATAGTTTCATTAGGTAATCTTTCAAAGTTTTTACACAATTCAGTTTGATCTCAAAATCAAGCAAATTTTCGGAGTCGGAAGTGACATTCGTAACCGACCATTTTCGAATGAACTTAAAATCCTTACATAAGGCTGCAATTCTTGTTATTTTAAAATCTTTATAACAGTGAATAAAATAGCTAAAATTCATTGCAGATCTTTCCAGAATACCGTATAATTAGCCAACTTAATATTTATAAATGCGATAACGGGCGTTACGCGTTCCGTCAAACCTGAGGACGAACTTCAGATGGACAATTTCCCATATTGCTGATGACCAGTGATTTCAAACTGGTTGTCAAAAGCAACTTCAAGCAACACCCAAAATTCCAGGACTCATTTACTTGAAGCGCATTGATTTAGTTTAACAAATGTTTCATACAAAAGCACCTCGGTGAATTCCGTCAAGCAATCTTGACCGTTATCGCTGTCTAAAATTGAACATTTTTCGAAGTACACCACTTCACCAAGCCAGACAACAGATAAATTGTGTGTCAGCACCTGCGATCTATTTTGAGCTACCAATTTTGGCTGCTGGATGTAAACAATAGCATTGAACCAATAGGTAAGTGAATTCTGTCAATTTTGCCACGTCACGACCGTTATAGAAAGCCATGAGGCACCAACATTTTATCGGCAAATTATGTTGATAAAATTAATTGTTTAACATCGTCAAATTCATGACACATGAATAACGGTAAAAGACGCATAAGCAGACAAAAGTCATTTTTGTTTTCAAGCATGTGTGACTACAAAACGAAGACAAACTGATAATGGCCAAGACGTTGAACAAAATAGCCCGTAACATCTTGTGTCAAAAATCCCGACCGTTATTCAGTAAAATGTCAATCGTCAGGATTCAAGTGACATGTAATTGTTTACTTTGCATACCTATTTGTTTTGTTCAAAATCGGTGACTTGATCGGCCATTGTGTTTTAGCACCGGCCAACACCTTTTAGGTCCGGCGAACCAATTTTTTGGGTGCGGCTGTCTGGTTTTGACGTACCGGCCAACCCGTCTGAGGTCCTAATAACACCTTTTTATCACTGCCCATTTGGTTTTGCAGTCCCACTGACTAGTTTTTAAGTCCAGGATTAGGTCTGACCAATATGCTACATAGTACTTACGGTAGTACCAGAAGTAATAGTCAACGACTTAGACAACTAGTTGTATGATAAGACACGTAACCTAGCAACTACAGACAGGCTTGAGAAGGTAGTTATCTCATGTAACACAACTTTGCCTACATGTTGCAAATCAAGACGTATGTTACCTGAGGACTAGTTGCAAAGCTTAAATCAACCACAATAAAGGACGTTAACAAACACATACAAAGTCGGTTAACGCAGAGTCGGTAGTAAAAGCGGAAATATCAACGTGTTCCAGACAAATGTCTTACTCCCCACGTCATTTCATCAACAGATCCATTTGTCATTGAGTGATATGAAAAAAGATGTCAAATTACTTATTGACCACGTTTTAACTTGTATACCACTTTGGAAACAAGAACAGTCTTTGAGGGTTTCTTCTAGTGGGAGCGGAAACAGATCAAGGAATTGTGTTTTTGAAAGTCATTGTTTGATGACTTCTTTAATTTGGATTGCGAATTCCTGTGAATGAAAAGTGAACCTGTTGACAATTATACCAATCCAAGTATGTTTTGAAACAACTGTGAAGTATCACATTTACATTTTATTTGAAAACTGCTTTACACGAAAACTGCAAGCAAAATCACAACATATGAGTAGTACTACTTTCTGACTGTTTGCATGTAAGGTTACTACAGCTAAGTAACACCTGCATGTAAAGTTTCTATAGATCCCAAAATTCCACATAGCACAGGTAGATCTGTTCATCACAGATGGGATGCATGCCGCAAAACGGTACGCTCGTGACACTCCCACAAGCTCACTTTTTAGTAAACAAAGTTCATTTGAAGGATAAGTTGCATGCTCAGAAATACAGTTTGCTGATAATAAAACACCAAATCTTAAACCAAAACCAATATTCCAGCTTTTTGTTGGTAACAGTACACAGACCTATGTGGAAGACTAGTTGATTGAAGAATAGTGAAAAAAGAAATTAGTCAATGAGGTGGCACTCTATTTGATGGTGGTAAAAGCTTGCACCCACACGTAGCCAGATGGGGAGTATTGTCATTCCAATGAAATAGGGACTCAGGTAAGTTCCCTAGACCTTTTGAATATTTGTCGTTGTTTACTCACAGAATCAAAAATTACAATTTGACAATATCCTAATCAAGTTTATCACATGCAAACTTTGACTTTTGGAAAGGACCTCTTTCTTTGTACCGACCCATGACACTGACCTGTAGATAATACAAATATACAGTCTTCAGTTTGGCTATCACCATACTTGCACATTTGTATATATTTTATTATTTTAGTTCTCATAAAAATTAAAATTGAACTAATGACACGTGTAGCTTTGTTTGCTGTGACATGTTTGATGTACCTATAATCTGGAAAACTTACTGTAGAGATGGGTTCACAATTAACTGACTTTCTAAGTTGTTTTGGTGTTTCGATTAAACACAAAATAAAAAGATAGCAACCCTAACCGGTAAGAAAAAAAAAGCAGATAGGAGTATTAAAATAAAGTAATGAAAACACGTATGAAACATATTTAAAACCAACGTTAATTTGGGAATTGGCCCTTCGTCAAGATCAACGCATATCAACTTTTTAGACTTTTTGTAAAATTTAAAATGTACCAATTTAACTTAAAACTGCTCTCCATATTGCAGGCTTTAGCTCTGTGCAAACGCCAGAGAACAAACAATTTGACTGTAATAAGGACCACCATTGTAAAGAAAGTACCGCTAGCTGTAGCGAGACCTTATTTGACCTGTCACACTGCTGCGCTGGCCTTCTGCCACACGCGCCCTCTGTCGGCATCGAGAGACGACTGCTATTCGTCTTGGAGACTGCTGACGTTGGCTGTCCCGGCCCATATGCCGGTGATGGCCAATGAGGGCGCTACATGAATATTCAGCAGCCCTTCTGTGGCCAACACGAAAGGCTGGCGCAAGGACTGGACCGGGGCTTTACGAATACCGACAACTGAACTACTGACTGAGACTTGATTTAGGAGCACCTATAGTGTTATTACAAGGTAAGACACTTTGGAATTCACTACATTGGCGTAGTTGCTATTTAGCGAACTAGCTTAATTGCCCTTCCGTACCTGGTGGGACTAGGTGGAGACAGTTCAGACCTTCACGTGGATTACTTTAGTTTTTTCGATTAGTCGCGAGTGGCAATTTTTGGCGGAACCCGGGGAGGAAACCGAAAAATTTGTTACTCTAGGCTCTATCTTTCTGAATTTCGGGGACACACCCAGCGGTTGCTCACGGTGAGCTTTTCGTTCTGCAGGCGGGGAGCCGTAAGTCGCGGAAAAGCATAGATCCGGACGTTGCATGTGTGCCTTAGGGCAGGATTTTTAGAAATTGTAGATTGTTTTTTGTTTTTGGGATCTGAGTTGAGTAGCAGGTTCTTTGAAAGATTTTAGCGGCAGCGGATGCGTAGCGAACATCTGTTGTTTTTCGGTAATTCGGAGTTTTCTGGTTTCATTGTTTTTTCAAGTTTCGACAACCGATTTTCGGAGGGTACAAGTGCCTAGCAAACACTTGTTCCTTCCCTTTTGGCATTTAACATTAGTTGCTTAAGTTTTCTCTGAACTTTTTATTATGCCACAAAAACAAGATAAATATTCGCTGGATCGGGTTAGCACAAACATGAGCCATCTGTCGTTTTGCACAGACTTGCCACCTAACTGTTTCACGACAAGGCCTTTGACGCTTCATTAAAAAGCGTCCCTTAGTTTTTTCCAGTACATATAATCATTTCTCTAGCAGTTCGTCTTACTTTTGTCATTTTGTTGTGCACGTCCATTCTGACGTGCCGTGTCGTAAGGACTTTGCATTTTTTCCACGTGCGCTGGTCCTCAGCGTGTTTCCTAGGCTTGGTTATCAGTGTTTATAGTAGGGACAACACCCTGCACCGTGTCCTGATGGAGCAGGACATTCCAAAAGTTGTCTATCAATGCCTCGCCTTAAGTGAACGTGCCTTCATTAATAAAATTTTCAAGTGTCTGTCTAGATCTGTCATTGCGGGTAGCTATTGATTACTAGTTTCCGTCCATTATATAAACATGGACGACAGCGTGACCGTGTCCTTCTCGGATTTGTGTACGATCATGCCAAAGAGCCAGGCAAGACAGTTGGTCACCCTTCCAGGGTCACGTGGTGAGGCTCCTAATTGCCATCAGTCACGTGGCACACCACCATTCCAACAACCTAGCAATGCGCCACCATACCCCGTTGCGGAGCCGGAGTGCGACGCGTTAATCAGCCAATTTGTGAGACATACACCTTGCCCGACTCGTGCGGATGCATTCCCACGGGGACTCTGGGGGCCACGCCACCACCTCGCACCTTCTTGAGCGCTTCATGGTCGATGTTCCAGCCTTGAAATCTGCGGTTAGGCCATGCTTACGCAAGAAATCCAAGCCTAACAGCATGTCGTATTCAAATACCACATTACCCAACTTCTGAGTTCGGTTTTCGCCAAAACGAACCCGGGCATAGACATGTCACGTCCAGTGGCATGGATGGTAATGTGTTGAACAATTTCAGGCTTAGGACATAGCTTTTTATACACAGAGTCCGAAATAATCGTTTTTTGGGCTCCACAATCAACGACAGCTAGAAATGAGTACCCCCTACCACAACGTCAACCATAGCCAGGAATCCGGAAACGACGTTGCCTGACACCTCACTGGGGAATGGTGCCTGTTGTGGGGTAAGGCTAGGGTCATCAGCTTCCACCATTTCTACCAGGTCGCCCTCTAGTGGCGCATGTTTTTCTTGTGGGCGCAGGGGCCATATTAAACGGGATTGCCCCATGCTTAATAATTTGGGTGCCCGCTCTGTGACTTTTGACGAGCACTCGGAAAATGAAAGTGGACTGGAGTCTCGGGCTTAACCCCGGTCCATGGGAATTCAAGCCCGCCCAGATCGCAAATCAGCAGCGTTCCCCCAACATCGTCCACCAGTAGCGTAAGCCGGCCCGTCTTCGGCCCAGTGACGAGGACAATACGCTAGAAAGTTTGTGCCAGCTGTTCGCTGAAAATAGCGAGGGCGCTGCAGCACCCGTCGAGCACGCAACGAGGGGGACCACCAGCGATCCACCGGTGGACGTCATTGTTGATGTCTCCACTGAGGTGGACCCGTTTGATGCCTTGGGGAGCACAATCGCCGAGTTGGTGGAATTGCTACGATTTCCGCTTGAACCAGGTGGAAAGCGTATTGATACAGCACTGGCACCTAAACATGTGTTCGATAAACAAACCTCGGAAGTTGGCGGAATGCTTGACCCTGTTAGTGGTCAAGTGATGGACATTAAATGTTGATGACGTTCCAACAACCGTATCCGCCTCATCTGTCAGTGACGTTCCATTAGCTGAGGAGGTCAAGAATAAACAAATAACTGAGGGTGGTGAAATCGCCATTGCCATGGCGTCTTCTCCTATGAACGCAGAACACTTGTCGATTATGGCTGTTAGTATACCTTCACCGGTAGCGACGGTGGAGGCTGACAGAGAAATGATGAGAAATCGGCAATCTGGGGTGGCACCATGCAACGGCAGCCCTATGGCGGACATAAAAGCTGACGTCCTTGTTGAGCAAGACCCGTTTCTTGCGTTGAGTGAGACAGTCGGTGAAATTCTAGAACTTTTAGGCGTTTGGGACTCATCAGCCACTCCGCTGCCGTCGTTAAAAATGACAGCGTGTGATGTGCCATGTCCAGTGACCTGTAACAAAGCCACGGTTAATGATTGCTAGATGGCGGACGTTTCTCAGGTCGTCCCGGTTACATTGTCTACACACACTTTGGCACTCTTATCGGCTGATGTCACGGTCAATTCTGTGACTGTGTTTACTGAGATGGCACCAACGTTTCGCAAGGCTGGAGCATTGCAGGTTTCCATGCAGCCAACAGACACCTCCCCGCCATGCCGGGATTCGGACACATGTTGTCATGACGGTGAACCCGACACCCCACGCATTGCTAGCTGTCACGTGCTTTAGAGCTGTGATTTCCTCTCGCTTGTGTGAGCGGTCCGGCTATGTGCCATACCATATTTGGTAGGGGACGCGAGAGATTTCGTTGGGGTTCGGATCAGGACGAATCATTTGTTCGATTCCCATGGTTTGTACCACGTATATGGCAGCGTCAATTAAGTTTTGCCTCTGTGGGCTTGGTCGATTGTGCGCTGGCGTTCTGCTGCACAGTGATTCATCTGCAAGCGCTTCTAAATTGGTGGCTACTCGTTTGAGCCGCATTAAGTTGTCAACGCGCTTCCACTTGTGGCGTATCGCATGCCGTGACTCTATCCACGCGTAAAAGTTAATGCACTGTCACGGCGATATGCGACTTGACTCGGTGCGCCGCAGCGGTTACTAGGGAGAACGCTAGAGTTATTACGGCGGTGCCTGGTAAACAGCCTGCTATTCGCATAGAAAAAAAATGTTCCGCTATGAAGCCCGGCTTACTACGTCAACCAACGCGAGACATACCTCAACCATGCATTCTTTTCAAATTAGTGAGGGTGGTGGTGTTGGCCAGCATAATGACCAGATCAGATAGCGCGGAAATATACGTACAGTAGCATTTGGTGACCGTTAACAATTATACGTCGCACTGCATTGTAGCAGCGCACAGATGGTAACGGCTATTTCTAAACTTTAATTGTTGTGCAACAACGACCAGTATAGGAAGCCTCGTCTTACAAATCAA
The DNA here is from genome assembly GCA_002633005.1 of Phoronis australis. Classification (NCBI taxonomy): domain Eukaryota; kingdom Metazoa; phylum Phoronida; family Phoronidae; genus Phoronis; species Phoronis australis. Next base: position 173,327 of record NMRA01000226.1, on the reverse strand, counting down.
AAATAAGAGTACTCCGTTACGTTTCGGCTCTAATCAAATAAAACGGAGGAGAGTGTAGTGAGACGTTATTTGACTTGTCTCACTGCTGCGTAGGCAATGACCATCGCCTCTGTTGGCCCGAAGCAGAGGCGATGTAGAGGCTATAGGCGCTCTGTACGCCGGAAGCTTTTCGGCGAATTATGCCTCGCACCGACTAAACCATCAAAGTCACGTTGTTACAAATACCTTTTGCGCATAGAGGAACACCTTAGGAGGTTGTCGATGTGTTTAATTCCTTCCAACTCGAACAAATACTCCCGTTATGAAACTTTTTCTTCGAGCAGTCCCTATTTCAGTTCCCAAAATCGTGAAATCAACTTTTTCATTTTTTTAACCAGGCCGAAGGTCAGAAGTTGCGGACCTACCGGCGAACTTTGAAAGCTGAAGTTCCCGCCCTTCGCGTACGTGCTGCCGGGAACCAGCCGTGCATTTGCCGTGTTGTTAAACATTAAAATGTCAAATATGTGCACAAAGACTATTAAATGTCATATCAACAGCATTTATTTTTATCAAATACAAACAATGATTCATTGAAATACAATCAGTTTCAAGTAACGCCAATTAAAGACAAGTATAAGTGGTGGCATTTTGGAAACGAACATTTGACTGACAAGACCGCAATGGCTCACCTTTGGCCTATTTAAAGATTGAGGTCATGAATTGGAGCGTGCGCAGTATAAAAATGGTGAGTTCACTGAAATAGGGACTGCTCGAAGAAAAAGTTTCATAACGGGAGTATTTGTTCGAGTTGGAAGGAATTAATCACACCGACAACCTCCTAAGGTGTTCCTCTATGCGCAAAAGGTAACAACGTGACTTTGATGGTTTAGTCGGTGCGAGGCATAATTCGCCGAAAAGCTTCCGGCGTACAGAGCGCCTATAGCCTCTACATCGCCTCTGCTTCGGGCCAACAGAGGCGATGGTCATTGCCTAACTGCTGCGCTGGTCTTTAGCCACGCGCGCCCTCTGTTGGCATCGAGACTACTGCTGTTCGTCTTGGAGACAGCCGACGCTACATGAATATTCAGCAGCCCTTCTGCGGCCGATACAAAAGGCTGGCGCAGCAGTGAGACAGGTCAAATAACGTCTCACTACATAGCGATTACCTTTCCACTTCAGTTCAGATCAATACAAAGCCGTCAAAGGGCGTGATGAATACGGAGGTAGTAAAAGTTGTCTGGAGCTTAGGGACTCAGAGCGGTAACCAGTGTAAGCGAGAAGTTCTCCACATGAACCTGCTGAGAAATACAACAAAACAAGAAAAGACACATTACATCACGAAACTGCTCGATCTACCCAAGCCTTCTAAGAAAATGGTCATGTGACCCACACCAACAGTGATCCTGTTGGCCAATTTTGTCCTCGACACTCGCGCCCGATAAGTGGGTCCCGCGTACACCGGCCGTGATAGCTAGAATGCGCATACACACGCACGCTGCCGGGGTACACCGGTAAAAACGGGGTTAGGCCCACAGTACTTTTTTAAAACTTTATTTCATGAGTATATGTAAATACAATAAATCCATTACGGCGTTTTCCCCTTGCTCCCAACTTGTTCTATTTTAAAGCCCAACAACAAGTTGGGAAGTTTACCCCCTTAGCCAATATCTTACACGAATGATTAACTCCATTCTGGAATTTATGGTTGGAGGGCCTGCGCTCTTTTGTTCGATAATTGCTCTAATCTCCGATAAGATCGTATCTAGCCTGACTGGGCTGGGGTGATAAAAATGAAAGTTAAGTTATAACATATTTGAGCATATCAAATAGCATTTCTGAATTCCTCGTCAAATGATGATCATGTTCCGTTTTTGAATCACCAAAATCGCCCTACTACGACGGACGTAAAGACAACCTGTTCTGTCCAAACGGATTACCAACGCCGCACTGGGTTTGACTGTGTTCATACACGTTCGGTAATAGCGTGCAACCATACGTTTCCTTTGAAGCCCGGGAGATAATTGGCCTTCTTTGTTATCATACGGGACAAAAGATTGAGCTGGGAAGTTAACAAAAGAGCTAGCTAAATGTTATCGCACGTTCAACACCCCTCACGTCTGGAAAAGAATTACTGAATGACAGAACGCTGTGATGGTTTACCCCTATAGCCAATGTATTACACGACTGATTAACTCCATTCTGGCATTCATGGTTGGAACGAGGCCAGCGTCGCCCATGCGAGTGATTGAGTGTTTTGATTTCAATAAGAACGGGACGATTTTATGCTCTTTTTGTTAATTTCTCCGTTTATTGCGACAATCAATAATCCACGTAACTTAATTGCTATGGTAAAGGTTTAAAAAAGGAGTTTACATAACATGGCAATGTTCTGAGAACAGATGGCGGCCTGACTATATTATTTATCATTGAAAACTTCAAGGGCGAATGTGTCGCGCTAATTTCTATTTGTATTGTACGTTGGTGATTTTTTAAATTATCTTACCAAAGAAAATATTGTTGGTATATTTATCAGTGAAGATGTTCCCGAGCTGAGTCACGGTGTCTTTATGTATGCAGATGATATGGTGGGCTGTGCTGAAACAGTTATAAAAATCCAGCGCATGGCAAATAAATGTTTTACAAATTAAGTACTGCCGTGACAGGGGAATGAGTTTAAACTTTAAAGACACAAAATGTCATTTTCAGATGAGGTGGGCCATTGCGTAATCAGTACGAAAAATATTACAGTGCCCTCGTTTTAAAAATACCTCGGTGTGTGTTTTACCCCCAAACTTATGAGCTCACAGGCTACTGAGACATTGACTACCCAAGCAAAAAAGCAGCTTTAATGATTAAAAAGTTTCAGCACAAATGTGCTAATCTTCCACTAGCAGATATCTAGAGGTTTTGACAAATGGTTTTCCTAATCTTCAGTTATGGCGCTGAAGCGATGTATAGAGAATGTGGCACATTGCATTTTTGTCAAATTATTTCTAACGTAAATCAAATGTTGGTTGAAGTTATTAAAATTGCCGTCTTCGCGTAATTCCAAGTTGGTCTACAATATGCTTTGAAATCAGACGAGGCGGGAAGATCTGCATGGGCACATCTGTTAAGGCACTGTCAAACAGATATAGCTTTGGTTTGTGTGGCTTTTGCAAGGAGTTGGGTGCGAAGAATTATTTCTACAAGTCTTTGAACAAACTTTTAATTTTGAAGCCTACGTGTATGTTTCATTTAAATTACCCCATTGCTTCATAAGTTCTTTTGCAAAGTTTCACTCTTCAAACCATAGACTGTTGGTAGAGGTGGCAAGATAAAAGATTCGAGTGTTCTTGTGTAAACAAAGCTCTGGTCAAAATTTGTGGAAAATGAATTTCACTTTGATTTGAGTATTTCCCTTCTCAGTACAATCATTTGAGAATAAGGTTGCTGCCTAACTCATATTGGACCAACCCAAGTGATAGTTACTTTTTGAGGTTGACGAAAATTTCCGATACCTGTATGCTGAAATTTTTATATTAAGTAGCGTGTATCACGCTTCTGTATTCATGCAAAAATCTATGGAGGTCTAAAATATTATGCGAGCTCGTATGCACACTCATACTGTACTTGATACATGATTTCACGATTCCATTTCGTGTAAAAAATGCGCACTTGTATGTCAAACGAATGAAAACGTGAATATCGCGGCAATATTAAAATATCGCATGGAGCGCGGAATTTCCAATCAGTTTCATATTTCAGGCTTTCTCTGCGTGGATATAGCAATAGGTACATTTGGTAAACTTGCATATGATCCAGTTGCAAACACCCCTACGCTGTGATAGCTGAAGTGACTAGGTTTGAAGTCAATTGCTCAATTTTACTAAGAATTCTCATCATCCCAAACAGCAACTAGTCGATACCAAAATACAGGGTGTCCCGAAAATGTACTCAAACTTCAGTGACGCTGGAAGTCCAAATTCAGTTTCCGTGGACAGCTTTCGAAATACACGTTGGCACGGTGTCCCGGGACCAATGGATTTGCCGCCGAGACAGTAATTTTAGAAGTTAACTTGGCACCCGGGCCAGTAAATTTTCAGACCAACTGTCCCGCCGGGCCAGTATAGTGTTCGTTGAATTTCAAACACTGTCCGTGGACCCGGCAGCCTGTGCTCCTGGGATTACTAGTACTGTATCGTTATGACATGCCACCTTGCTGTGGAAATAGACGCCTGAATCGTCACGTGTTCTGTATTCACGAGAATGACAAACAACTTAAGTTTTAGAGAACGAAAATTTATTGCACAATGCTATTAGAATCCCCATGAAAACGCCAAGGAAGTGCAAAAGTGAGCTAATGCATACATCTTGATTTGATCCGATGGCACCTTTCTACGAACATAAACAATTATCTTTTTCCTAAGTCAACAAGCAGTCAGCGGAAGTGAAAATTCATTTTTGGAAAAACTTACATGTTCAATACATTCGTGCATTCCTTCTGAGTCTCATTTTTGAGAATTTCCCGTGAACATTTTTATGTATGTATCTCATAATACTGGGTCCCTCTCCAGCGTCGTAGCATACAGTGTCCCAAGCAAACCAGGGGCCCGGCCCGGCCGCCACGCCTTACAGTCGCACGAAACACTTTGTAAAACTCGATACTTTTGAGCGAAAATGCTTTCGGCGGAAGGGACGAAGTTGAGGGGATGAAATGCAATGCTATTAATAAAAATTTGCAACTACCGGGCACAAAAAACTTTGGCGAAAGCTTATATTGCCAGCGACCGGGGAACTCAGTCAAATCCAAGATCCCTGAGAATTTCCATTGCGCACTCCCGAGAAACCTAGTCAATCCGCCAGTGCCAGAAAATATTCGACATGACAGCATAGATGTGTGATAGATCAACTCTATGAAGAGGCACACAGAGTTAATGGTTGTCACGACTTTTATATGTCACTGTGATGATTACCATAGAAGAGAAACGTGAACAACGTGACAATGCCGTGACGTTAGCAGCATATTGTTTCTGTTGCTCTCAAGTTGCTAGAAAGGAAGGCGGACAAGTTGGAAATATGGACAGTGTTGCTACAGTTCCAACCAGTAAAGAAAACGGTGACGGAGTAGATATGTCTCCAAGACAATGGGAACGTGATAGAGAGTATTTTGAATCAGCTATGAAGAGAAGTGAAGAGCTAGACGTCTATTGGGAAGACATGCTGAGGTCCTTAGAATGGGTAACCGATACGTCATTGTAAGTTCACGATGACCAAGAGGTTGAATTTGTTTGGAGGCCTTAAGCTTTTTTCTTGAGGCCCTAAGATATAAAATACCTGGGATCTCACAACTGCGCCACTTCCCTTGGGGTCTGTCACCATATTTGGCCACTGATAACTCCATTTCTAACCTCCCAATCGGGGTTCTGGCTCCTCTTCACCAATTTGTTTGCCTCCCCTATGCAGTCGTTCCGATCATCACGATTTCTTGTCCAAGTTTTACACGGGG
>NMRA01000226.1:41779-167772 GCA_002633005.1 Phoronis australis | reverse complement strand
CCGCCACGCCTTACAGTCGCACGAAACACTTTGTAAAACTCGATACTTTTGAGCGAAAATGCTTTCGGCGGAAGGGACGAAGTTGAGGGGATGAAATGCAATTCTATTAATAAAAATTTGCAACTACCGGGCACAAAAAACTTTGGCGAAAGCTTATATTGCCAGCGACCGGGGAACTCAGTCAAATCCAAGATCCCTGAGAATTTCCATTGCGCACTCCCGAGAAACCTAGTCAATCCGCCACTGCCAGAAAATATTCGACATGACAGCATAGATGTGTGATAGATCAACTCTATGAAGAGGCACACAGAGTTAATGGTTGTCACGACTTTTATATGTCACTGTGATAATTACCATGGAAGAGAAACGTGAACAACGTGACAATGCCGTGACGTTAGCAGCATATTATTTCTATTGCTCTCAAGTTGCTAGAAAGGAAGGCGGACAAGTTGGAAATATGGACAGTGTTGCTACAGTTCCGACCAGTAAAGAAAACGGTGACGGAGTAGATATGTCTCCAAGACAATGGGAACGTGATAGAGAGTATTTTGAGTCAGCTATGAAGAGAAGTGAAGAGCTAGACGTCTATTGGGAAGACATGCTGAGGTCCTTAGAATGGGTAACCGATACGTCACTGTAAGTTCACGATGACCTAGAGGTTGAATTTGTTTGGAGGCCTTAAGCGTTTTTCTTGAGGCCCTAAGATATAAAATACCTGGGATCTCACAACTGCGCCACTTCCCTTGGGGTCTGTCACCATATTTAGCCACTGATAACTCCATTTCTAACCTCCCAATCGTGGTTCTGGCTCCTCTTCACCAATTTGTTTGCCTCCCCTATGCAGTCGTTCCGATCATCACGATTTCTTGTCCAAGTTTTACACGGGGGGGGGGGNTACCTGGTATCTGGGCGCCTTGATAACTGACATGGTGTGTACTTGATTGCAAGCGTTGGAGATCGAGCTACCGCTTTCAAAACATTCGGCAGAGTTTCGTCAAGGACACCTTTTAATTAAACTATGTGCACACGGACACCATGGCGCCTGACCTTCTTGTCGTTGTGATTATAATGCGCACTGTCTAGGAACTAATTATCTCAAAAAAGCTCTGTGATAACAAACACCAGTATTATAATTATTACTACTACAACTACTACAATTATAGTTGTCTTTACTATTATTAGTAGCAGTAACACAATTCTAATAATAATAACAATAACATCATTGGGTTACGCGCACAGGACACAATATCGCGGGGAATTTTGTCCCATAAGCGGAAATAAAAGTTTATTCTGAAATTCTAAAAAAATATTCAGTGACATCTTTCATGCAGGAAACCAACCTTTTTGTGATTTAAACAAAAAGTGGCGGGGACATACCTATCTTAAACAATAACCAACCGACACCCTCCCGTTGGCGATAATCTGAGGTATTCGATCAAATACAACAAAATATTGTAAATCTCCTCCAACAGAAATACAGTCCAGGATACAGTTTCCAATTCCGGCAAAGCTGAGGGAGAAATGCAGCTCAGTGATCGAACCGGAAGTCCATCTGATCCACAAAGCACAGAAACCAGCACGTTACCAAGTGAGTCACAGTATTTTGAGGAACGCTGAAAGTCGACGGGCCTTGCCTGACGTTTGACTGCTTAATTTGTAGATATCACCAACACAACGGAGCTAGAAACTCTAGAAATTGGACTAAAACGGAGCAAAATCAGTTTTCCAGAAAAGACCCGGCGTACCTGTACCAGAAGAAATAAAAATGGCGATTATTTCACTTACTTCAGACAGGCGTACGCCTACACATCCGTCGATGTTTTGCGTGGTTTCCAAATAACGGACATTTCAATTTCCACATAACGTAAATGAATACACGTAAATAAAGTGTCACGATGGAATGGTATTGACCAAGAATCGAGTTTTTTGTATTTTTTGTATGTAGGAGTACAAAAGCGTTTCCTTTCCAAAATCCTGCAGCATACTTTCGACGTAGTAACAGAAAGTATTTTCCTGGATGTCTGCACATACATAGTACCAGGATACGAAAAATCACGAGATGTCCCCCGCGGAATCCACAAACGGAATTCGAGAGAATAAAAAACACTTCCAGATCCTATTGCAAAATCATTACATATTCGTTATATTCAGAATGTGATACTGTAGTTTGGAAAGTAATCTAGTTTCGGCACTCCATCGATGACTTGTGTGTGTCCACCGACACATTTGAACTCGATCCATTCCTTCTCATGAAAACAGGCGCGACTAGAGTGCAAAGACGTCACCTAACTGTAGACCCCTTGTCAAGCGACTCGGACACGCGCAGCTGTGGGCACGAGGAAAACAAAGGATATTGTCATTCATGTCTACAGAAGGGCGTTATTCAAGAATTCGGTGTTTTAACAGACGCAATTCACTTATCTAATCGTAACTTGAACAAGTTACAATCTCTGACGTTGTCTGTTGGCATGGATATGCTAGAGCTGGTGAACCAGTTGAAAAGATCCAAGAACGAGCTGGAAGCGTTAAAATTTCACGTGGGCCGTCCCTCCCCAGCTATGATTGACAACGTCACATCATTTCTAGATGACATCATCACAAAAACTGAGGCCAACGGGAAGTCTTTGGAACTAATAGCTTTTGAATTAGAAGGTAGGGACCCAGCAGAGGTGGACAACACGACTGATGAGTTAACATTAACGTGACAACAATTATAAGTAATCATTATGAAGCCAGTGAATGTTAGAAAATAAGGCAAATTAAGAAATATACATCTTTATCTCTATATTTCAGTGCATGAGTTTCATCACAAAACACCACAACGACTGTCACAGATGCTACAAATCCGAGTTCTATCAAAAAGCTAATTTTGATCTAGACAACTTTAAAATATGATTATGAAATTGCCCTCAACTTGTCACTTCTTCTCTCAGATTAAAAGTGATTTTTGGTAGACTAACAGTCTGTTGTTGCCTAAGACCAGGGTAGAGTTCAGTAAAGCTAGGACGTAGCTAAAAGCTAAAAAGCAAGATTCCGCCAGATAACTGGGATATTGGCGTGTATTTTAAATGAGAACACGTGATTTCGAGCAAGATCTTAACGATGTCCTAGCGTAGATCCCAGCGCCACTGAACTCTACCCTGACTGGCTGACCGGGCCGCTTGGCCAGTTCACACACCGACCATCAGCGACCTCTAGCGATAACAAACTGCCAGTTTTCCCAGGCTCAGAAAGTTCCAGTCTTTGCAAGGAACAACAGGAGAACAGTCCATTTAGGTGTTAGCGATGTACATCAAAACAGAATGTTTTTGTAAAAACGCAGACTCCTGTCAAAATTAAGTGAAAAATGTACTTAAAAAAATAAACAACTGCAACACCCTATTACAAAAACATAATGTGGGTCACCAAACCAAACACATGGCACTAGCCCACTAAAGCTATAAAGACAGCACTGAGCATGAGAACTTGATCAAACGAGCACTGCACTTGACACATAGTTTCCAAGTGTTAAACCTTTCAGCACTTTTTGGTGGGGTGTAGCAGCAATAAATAAAATACAAAACCCATTCCGTTGCATCACAAACACAAAATTTCATAACATTTCAGGAATAAGACATCACACAGTTCCCAACTTTCCACAAAACACAAGAAAAAATTAGGACAGCCAGTTCAGAGAGTGAAAAAGTATGAATAATTAACCAGGAGGTACTCATTTCTAGGGTGAGGGATGTACCTGGATTTCCACACTTGAGGTGATATTTACATCTGGCTAGACAAAATGAAAAATAAATGAGACCCATGAACATACCAAGAGCTAGAATTGTGCCCCCATTTCTGTAGTTATTGAAAGAGGCCTTAAAACACATTTTGATGCCTTATTTGGACAAGTCTACCAGCATCATGCCCCATTCTCCTGTTTAGTGACTTTTTAAGAACACACACTATTCATACAATGCAGAGAATTGTCATAGAGAGAGACTTATATCAAACAAAAATAGTGACCTCCCTTCACATTTGTATGTTTAATTTAAATCCATATCACAACTTACACCAAAATGGTGAAAAAATAACCGAAATCTACATAAAAATGGCACCCATCTCAGGAACACGTCCCCATTATCCAAATTACATCGACTTCCCTCTCCCCAGGAACCACACTACATGTATTTACTGGTGAAATGCAAACTGCAATGTTGACTGTATGAGAGAAGGAACTGATACGGTTAGCGCAATAATTTTGAACAAAAAGTAGTTAAAAGGTAGGCATTTCAAAAAAAACAATATTTTTAAGTATTAACCATGTTTGAATTTATAAAACCCTTGTTACTTCAAAATTTTCTAGAGACCATCTTTTCACAACACAGGAAATTTTGACAGTCCGTAATGCAATAAAGGCAAAGCAATCAGTGTATAATTTTGAATTAACTGAGAAGCAGCAACAGACCCCACAAAAGCACGGACCCCCCTGAACGGAATAACTGACGAACAAATCCCCATGTCAGGCTTGACATCATCCCTGTGATCACAGCCCACGAAGTATCAAGCACGTGACCAGTGAAAGCCCAAATAAGATAGGAACTACATAAAAATGGGGAAACCATGTGACCTGTACGTGACAGAAGCACTGCAAAACATTAAACCACCTGAATGTACTCTTTTCTTATAAAAACTTCAACCTCGTCTTCTCAAATTTCTTACCATCAAACCTTATGTGTTCCTTCAAATGAGATCAGATTGTGCTCAAAATCTTATCAGCTTTAAACACTAAGCTCATGAATAAGTAATAATTACTGTGGCCTTATGGGATATCAGTTACTGTGGCCTTATGGGATATCGATTACTGTGGCCTCATGGGATATCACAAATTGAATTCCTTGCTAGCACTTACTAGAAACTTACTAGAAACAACATCCTTTTCTGTGATGCAGTACAAATACCAATAAAATTAGGCCAACACACATTTTGTTGAATATCTTAGTCTCCTTAGTAATTATTTTCATTCTAGTGGCCTTTGCACTTTGGACAGTAAGGCAAAGTTTTCTTTAGACCCTACTAGGCATTTTTAAGATTATTCCATGTTAACAAGACAGAATTACTGAGTAATAGGACAGTTCAAAGTGGCTCATAAATATTCACACAAGACACTCCGATTACATCCCACAATTTAAACAACACAGTCACAGACAGCACGGAATGAAGTCTGATGCAGATTTCGTTTAAAACCATTCAACATTGATTGTTACATATCGACTTCTTTTCTGCATTTCTCATACTGTCACAAGGACACAAGGCACACAAGGAGTGAGGTCTACCATTGCCTTCGGCAGGGGACATCACATTACCATCACCATATTTGGCACACTGCATCAACAATATGGCCAGGTCAGGCCAATATGGGAGTAACTGATGACCCACTGTCTCCATGCTCGGAGTCATCACCCTGAGAGTCAAATGACGGGTGAACAAGTCCATTCTTCAGAGCCCCATTAGTCATGCCAATCTTACTGTAACTGTCCACTTCCGATGAGCCTGCACTGGTACTACTACCCATACCCTGATCACTGGAGCCCACCAAATGGCAGACTCGTTGATAGCTTTCGCTGCTATCTCCATAACTACCCCCACTTGTATCCATGGTAACAGGCCTGGTAAAAGGTGTAGTCCTTATAGCGAGCTGTTTGTATTCATATCCTCCGGATGACCCACCGGACTCGACGTCTACTTCACCTATAGATGGCAGTACTGACCCGTTACCTACATGACCCACGCGACCTTCCTGACCTGCATGACCTTCTTGACTGGCATCAGCCACGTTGGCTACAGCCAGTTTACTGTAGTTCACGCTACCAGAACTGACCGACTGCAGGCCACTACCGGACGGCTCGGACACCACCTGCAGACGGATCTCTTCTTTTGTCTGGAAAAAAGAACAAAAATGACACAGACACGTTTAAGTTTACCACACATGTCCAAGTGACAGCATAAAACCCACTTCGGAGTTTCCAACGTTTTCATTTATTGTCATTCCGCTATAAGCCCATCCACTATTTACAAAGTTTTGAAAATTAATTTCTTGATAAAAGCGCAAGTGAGAAAGGTAAGCAATTTGCCTTCCCTGTGACAAACAGACAATAAACTGCATTACATACTGCTCATTCAGCTCGTTGATTATGGTGACGTTTTGTTTGGATCTTGGAAATGAAGCAACAGGCATGAATGTGACAGACTGGACAGTAAACCACCTAATGGATAAACATCCAGTCCAGTCTGATTAATACGACTGATTCGATTGATTTGTAACTGTAACTGGGCCATATATAACACAGTTCACATAAGGAGGGCACATTTGTAGAAATAACCCTCGAACTTAAGTGATGCATAGCACTTCATAGAATTGGCAAAAATGCAAGATCATTTGCACTGAACTAGTGTGGAGTGGAAACCAGAGCTTGGAATGACCAATGACGAAAAAAAGGAAAAATTTCCAGGTGATGGATCGTTCCACAAATGAATAGGTTTGTGTGATAGAAATATTTTTGTGTTGTAAAATTTAAGTAAAATAAATATTTTTCCATGACTTAAGTAAAATACTAATCATAAAAAATGATGAAAAAAGAAGAAATCAGAAATCTAATAAGAGGAAATCGAAACCAAAAAAGAGGAAATCCTCTTAATCCCAAGCCCTAACAAATGGTATTTTTCAGACACTGATTGTATGGTAAAAATAACCAATTTTTACAAAAATCATTCTTGACAAAATTGCCCTTCTTTGATTTTTCCTGGTATTAAAATTGTTGAGAATGGGCACATTTTTTCAAAAATATTGGTAAAAAACTTAAATGTGTCAGATCATTATTTCCTAAGTACCACGGTAACGGTAACCCTAGTTTTATGAAAAAACGAGAAAATAAAAGTTCCACTTGCCCTCTATATTGTGTTTTTAACTGGCCTATTCTGAGTCACTATTCCTAGTTGGCTTGAAAACTATCTTTAATCATGGTAACACAGTCGTGTAGATTTGCTAATTATAGTATATTTTGAGCCTCACTCCCAAGCTCCAGTGCCATGCGGTGAGAAATAACGACACCTCCAGTCAGCTATGTCACTTCAAGAATCCTTAAACAGCGTTGTACTCAGACCCCTACTTGTTACACCATCATTTACCCCGCTGCTTTTTGTTCTGTGTTCTCCTGGTGATGCAAAATAGGGGGCTGAATTGCTAGATTAGCCAATCACTTTATGAGTCCACATTGGAATAATTATCAAGTTTTCTTCTGGGGCTTATGGGCTTTGCAGACAACTTATGGGAATACCTGGGCAGACCACTAATGGGATTACCAGGGCAGACCACTACAAAAATCCATTCAAGGACAGCTTCAATCATGGTAATAACAATAACGTCCACAACACAGATTTCTTACAGGTGAGTAGACAAATCACCTGGTCAGATTAAGTTATTTCTGTAAAAAGGTCACTGTGTTCAGACTGGCAGACTAAAATCAACATCCTTTCAAGTGCTGTACCTGCCTACTGAAAGAAAATTATGAAAAAACTTGCGTGACCTGTTCCTTAATAACAAGATTTGAAGTGATTGCTGGGCTAAGGAAGCGTTACGTACCAAAAGTAGGGCAAGAAACGGTAAATTAAATCTGTCTAGATTACAGCCACTCTAACTTTATGACCACCAAAAATAATTCACCCTTTTCAAATATTTTCCTCTCTAGAAAGTACGACCAGTGAAGACTGACACTCTATAAATACAAACGGTAACCAACTCGCGGAAGATTACGTCATGTATTGAATTTCTACCAGATGTTTATAGTTCCGGTAGCACTTAAATGTATGACTGTTAATCACGTGTCACTATGACGTGTTACTATGACGTGTTACTATGACGTATATCCTTAGCGTGTATAAATAGTTTTCTTGCATGTGTTTTAGTCACTTGGATGTCGTTTGCTTTAATGCTGAATACTTTAATAATATAACTCTTATATCATTCAACTGGTTTTTATACGTCGTACACCGACGACGTTACAGATTACATTTCCTTCCTTTACGAACAGATGTATTTTAACGTAACGCTAACGCGACATTTGTTCCTTCAGTGAAATACGTATGTTGGCGATCTCAACAGGGTGCACAGGCTTGTTCAATGACAGAACAAAATTCTTTTGGTGCATAAAATGACTGGCCAGGATGAAGTCTGTAACGAGCCAAGTCACAAGCACAAAGAACTCAATTCTTCCCCAACGCCCACAAAAACTTCTCATATGAACAGGGAACAAATTGAGACCATGTGAACGCATTTTTCATAGCAACATTGAGAACAAACACTGACCTTTCCAGCAGTGTTGGCACTGGGTTCCCTGTTTGAGGATGACCGAGCGAAGTCATAGTCGGAGTTGGAGACCGTGTTGACAATATAGCCATCCAGCGACTGAAACAAATGATCAGAAATTAGTACTTACTCGGAACATTACAAGACTACAATCTTCCAAACTAAGCAGTGCTTGAGCAATATTTTAAAAGACTGGGCCCCAGTGGACCAACTTCCAAAATTTTTGGGCTCCATTTAAATTTCTTGGGGTCTGGCAAATCAGTCCAGAAATCACTGCAATTGTGCAGCGTGACAGGCAAGAATACTGTACGAACTGGACAAAGTGCCCAGGTCTTATGGTATTTAAACACAATTTAAATACAGCAAAACAATCAAGATAGGATTTTCATTTTTGTAATTTTATTCAAATTGCGCCCATGTTCATGCACCCACATACTCAATATATATTGTTCAATAATTCACTGCAATCCAGAAACATTCTGAACAATGTGACGAGACCTGGAGCTTAATTACGAAAAATGCAATTTAAAGTAAGTATTGCTACAGTGTAGGGTATAACACGAGAAGTTGAGAAGGAGTTTGAATGGGACCATCTCCACAATGGCTAACTCACTGCCAGAGGACAAACTGGACCATCAAAAACAAAAGATGTTAATGAAAAGTCAAGTAATTTATCAAGAGTCAGACAACTAAGACAACACTAGTAACAGGCAAACCTCGCTAAACCATAATAATTGAAAATGGAAAAAAGAATTAAGTAGTTTTCAAAATAAACCAGACAACTTCAAAATTTGGCAAAGTTCCAATGCACAAAACCCAAAATAAATAACCAATTCTGTTCAACTTGAACGCCATTTCAATTCTGGCAAAATTTGAAAAAACATCTAGACAGGTGTTGCTACACGCTATTTGCCAGAATCGTGATGACCTGTCTTGCAAATCCATTAATGAATAAACAAAGAGCCGAGTGGTAACAACGTCAAATCCAACTCTGACTAAAACTTGACAAAAAAGTTGAGCTTAACTGCCAAATAATGCTGGCAGGACGTTTGTCCAAGATTAGAAGCCTGACTGAATTCTGGAGAAGTCTGTCCACTTTATTTTGAAAAGTCCTAAAAATCAACAGAATGAACAGATGGGTCTAATGTCTAACACTAAAATATTTTCACAGCCTGTTCACATGCAACACAGTGGTCTTCTTTCACTGCTTGAAGTGACATCAGCAATGAGAGAAGCTGTTTTCAGAGATCTACCCCACTGCGAAATTGACCTCCTAACCTCAGCTGCCAAAGTTCAAAGGTCTGCAGGTGGAGCTACACCCTTCTCGTCAAATGGCAGACAAGTATGCTAAGTGAACTTCACAGTGTAAGCCTCAATTTCAATGAAAGATTGACAATTAATGGTGAAAGCTAAAAATTGAAGATTTGCTTTGGCCAAAGCTGCCAAGAAGTCAATCCCATCAAACAAAAAACAAACTCAAATTAAAATGTTTTTTGGTTCCAACAGTGAGCATGTTCCCTTAAGGATATGGATTGCATGACACAAAAGGAAAGTCTCGGCAGTTAGCATTATATATTCTGCTAAGTTGTAGAATTTAACTTATCAGTAAAAGGTGTTCATGAAAACCTGCAGAATTTGATTTTTTGTTATTTACCATGAACCAAGCATTAATTGGACCGCATTACCATGTCTTTTCAAGAAAATCAACCAAAAACAGAAACTGTTACACCGATAGCAAATAATAGACTAAACACATGGCCAATAAATTTGGTAATAGTTAAAAATACCAAAAATGCTCAATTACTGTTTTCTAAATTACTTGTTACTTCATTTTTGTTTTTCAGTCTTTACATGGAAATGTTCAGATCCACTTCTGAAGGCCCTTCATTATAAATTGGAACATTTTGAAAATTAAGTGTTCTGACTATAGAAAACATTGGATAAAGCACAGTCTAAAAGAATCTCATGAACCCGCTCAGCTATTTCTGAGTAATGATGTTCCAAAATGAGACAAATTTGGACATTTTTCTAGTGTAACAGTTGCACACAACCTTAAGCCATTATACAAAAAACAATTCTCAATGAACATGTGAACAGGCGAGAAGTGTTTTGTCTCATGGTCGTGCGGAGCCTGGCTAACGGGCTGAAAAACAGCGTAACTATGAAGTTATCACAAGAAAATAGTTCCTTGGGCATGAGAAGCAAAATGTGTAAATCGGTCAGCAAAACAAAAACCCATAGACAGTGAACAGGTAACAGGAAAGAGAAGCAGTCATCAGTTTTGCTATCTAAACAGGGGAAATTAACCGTTTTTGATACTAGGTTTAGTAAAAACAGGTTATCTTGAAAACATGTCGTTCAATGTTAATTACACTTTGCCTGGCTAGTGGGTACCAAGGAACAATATAGAGTGACGTATCGTGCCCGACAAACTATGCTCACCACTCCCTAATTAGGTAACATGTCAGTAAACAGGTAAAAACTTTGTGGAACATGGTTTGTTTTCGAAATTCAAAGTCTTTACCAATGGCACATGTAGTTATGAAGCAAACGATAACATGAATAAGTGGCTTCCACTATCAATGAAAAAGATCAATTTGCAAAAATTGTCTCCACAAGATAACCAAATATTTTTACCAAAAGGTAACACCAAATACGGCTGTTCCTTTTAAAACTGCAACGTACCCATCTTTTTGTCAACAAAAATCAATAACCTCTGATTTTGACAATTTAGATATTTTATTTATTAAAAATTGATCTCTAATCACTTGTTACCCAGCTTAGAAGGTGAACCCTGGCCTTGCGAGGTACAGACAGTTTGTTGTTGCTCAGAGACCCCTGACCAGTTGCAAGAACCAGTCACAGATAGGGATTCAACTAAGTTTTCTTTTCACTTCATTTCTGGCCCAACTCCAGAAACTTGTCTTCATTTACTAAACTTGACACACTAAGAGTGAATTCTACGTTAAATTTCCAATATCACTGAACATAAAAGGGACTTTTTCATGCAGTGTCTATAATTTAGAGACTAAGACCCTATTTACTTCATTAAAATAAGGGCTGTTTTCAGAATGCATTATTAGAAGCAAACGATAACATGTGCAGTTTCTTTTAAAACTGCAACGTACCCATCTTTTTGTCAACAAAAATCAACAATATACCTCTAATTTTGAAAAATTAAATTATTAAAAATTGATCTCCAATCATTTGTTACTGAGCAAACGGAACTCTGGGCTTGCGAGGTACCGACAGTCTGTTGCTGTTCAGAGACCACTGAACCAGTCCCAGATAGAGACTCGACTATTACTTTTCTCTTCATTCTAACTTGAGAAATCACTGATTGAACTTCCTACAACTGTCTTCATTTGCTAACTTTACGCATCAACACACTAAGAGTGATTTCTACATTAAATTTTCAATATTACTCAGAATAAAAGGGGTCTTTTTTCACGCAATGCCCATACTTTTGAGACTAACACCCTATTAATTTCATTGAAGCAAGGGATGTTTCCAGATTTACTAAAAACAACTCAGTTCTCAGAATGCATTATTAGACACAAAAAAAAAACCGGCAGCTCATCATCAGTGTAGTGATGTAAAAACAAGACATTTTGTAAGTGAAAAAAAAACATAAATGCGCAGAATATTTGGAGAACTAAGTCGAGCCCTAAGACTGTTTCATGCTACCAGGCAGAGGCTCAACAACCAAGCTATGCACAGGATACGGTCTTCATTCAAAAAACTGCCATTTCCCTCCAAACTCCAGAAACTACTTTGAACCCAAATAGGCCACATGAGACCATCACAATATAAACCAAAAGTTAGTTCTATTGACTAAGACAGGTACATATTAAGCAGCTTGAAAACTCAACAGTGTTGTAAACTCTTTCACACACACAAACCACATTTTGTCCGGGCTTGGTAAATTTGCCATAATAAGTACTCCCTGTTGTCTTTGGTGAAATCAGTGGTACCTATGAAGGGTATGAGTGTAGGGACTACAAAGCAGGTATTAGGATAAAAGCATAGAAATGCCAGAACAGTACAACAAGAAAGGAGAAATCAAATGAATTGGAAACAGGGTTTTTTACAATAATTACTATAAAGTTTCCCAAGTTCGGAAAACTACAAAGGCCAAAATTGCCATTTTTCATTTTTCAAATCCTCATTATATTGCCGAAAACATTCATCCTGTGCTTGTTCATGACAGTCGTACCTTATACTGTTTTCAAGACTAAAGTAAACCATTAAAATTGTCTACTATTTACTCTTGATGGTTGATAATTTTGATTCCATAAAATTTTGCTGTTCTGCCATACTCTGCCCTAACTTTATGGTATTCTATTTATCAAACAACTGCGTCGCTGGACATCTTAACTGACAAAAACAGTTGACACGGAAACTGTTTCAGGAATTCCTAACTTCAATACTGGGGATTGACTGGAGTTGGTTGGTTACCTCAAATAGTAAAAAATACACCTGTCCACCACTTGGTTTATTTGGGCAGCAATTTTGACTCAAACCAAGAGCGTAATTATATTTTATAAACTAAAAAGGTATTAGTATAATTTAGTGCGACTGCTTGAAAACAGAGAATTAAAGTGATGGCTGGGTAACAATATTGGTACTGATACTGCCAACTCAAAATTGATATTTTTTTCATTCTACGACAATAAAAATGATGTCACGGTCACCAAACTTGACTGGCACTTGGAGTTGCACCTATTACATACACGTAAGTTAGTACAAAATGTAAACAAAATGTAAAGCTTTGTATTTCAGACATGCAATCAATAACATGATTCAAAGATGGACGGCTGTGAGCACACAGTTCCGCGCTTCACGTAAATGCGTGGCAGAGGACAATTATATAGCACAATTACATTTCATTCATTTTCCATGGTGAATATACTTGAAGACAGGAAATCACATTGCAGCTTTTCGAATAGAATCACACCACCTCTGCAGCAAAAACAACTGGCAATTGCTACATTTCATGCCACGATGAGTGTCCCATACAATTTTAGTTTATACAGAATTTGTTAAACGCACGACACTTTTCATTGTCCACAGTCTTCATTCCGTTACGTTCGTACTTTCGGAACAAAACTCTACTCTCAACTGAACATAGATACAGTAACTATTAATTTTAGAGTATAGTTTGTATTCAAGGATGCTTTGAGCACAAATCCCCTACAGGACTTTTCAAATATACCTAATACTTACCTCACAAGGAAATTCAAACTTGACGTCGTCGAGCTCCTTTTTCACAGTTTGACAACATTTTCTGCGAAAACAAAAACACAAATTGCAATACATTAATTAATGACCCACCTAGAAAATCAAGAAAACTGCCAATTACCATAAGCATCCAGATTAACACCCTGGTCACTTAAATACCACACAAGTCTGATACTAAGAGATGAGGGCTTAAATCTGAACTGCCAAAAGATTCAAGGCATGGGCGCTTAACCGAAAATGGGTCCTTAAACTGAGCAAGGTCATGTCACCTTAGTAACCAATGACCGACTAATAAACAAACTTTTAAATATTACCGTAATTTTCCATAGATAAGTCCATGGGCGTGTATTCAGAAAATGAAAATTTTCAGGCGTTTTAGCAACACCAAATAACTACCCGGGTTTATTCTGAAAATGGGGGCATGTAAACGGAAAGTCATAGACTTTGACATTTTTTTACTTAAAACTGTGCTTTAAACTTTATCTTTGCTTTAAATGTATAGTTCGTCAACACCTTGTTCCATTTTATAAATGATAAATGCACTGAATTTGTGACAAAAAGTTGACGCTGAATGGGCTTTCATGTGGAAAATTTACAAATAAACACCCCCACTGTCTGGACACTGGACACCACAAGTTGTAACACCAAACAACACCCATGGGCGTTCATTTAGCATAATTTTCTGAATAAACGCTCATGGGCGTTTCATCGGGTGGGCTAATCCACGAAAAATCCAGGTAATCTCAGAAAAGTCGAGGTTTATAGATTAAAAAGATTTTGTCTGAATAGCTATCACCAAAAACTCCACTATACTAATGCATATTTAGAATAGACACATCCACCCACTAGCAGAAATAATATTTCTGGTGTCTGTTCTTGTTATACAGTCTAGTAAATAATTTCTACTTCTGGGAACGAAGAAAGCAGGATTATTATTAACTACTGAATTACAACAAAAGGGAATATTGACATGAACCAAGAGTAAGAAAACAATGTTAGGTAACTCACGAATAGAATACTTTAAAGTTAGGGGACCGAGATCTGCGAATAAGGTAGCAAAATTCAAATTAAACTAGACTTTTTGTATCATACAATTGAAACGAATGATGATCTTTGATTCAGTTAGCGGAACAAAAAAATTCAAAAAGCAACATGTCCTTCTCCAACACTAATCACAAATTATTTTTTCCGCGCGGATTAAATTTTCCACGATTATTGTTCAGAAAATGCAATGGCACACAGTTTAGGAGATTTTTGTACTCGGACCAAAGATCACGATTCCTTTCGATGTATAAAATGTGAACATTGGGATTAGAATAATTAATACAGCCACCTAATTTGTCCAACTTGAGCCACACAATTTTAAGCAAGAATACAATGTTTGTGGCATAATACAAGCGTCTGTGCGTGGGTGTGATCAATTTAAGGAAGAGTACTCGTCACCCTATTGCGTAACCACGCGTTGAGTACCCGTTACATCATCGAATGGTGAGCCGTCAAACACCGAGCACCACAATCGCTCATTTGAGGTGATTTGTTAAAGAGTCTGAACATAAGACAATCTGAAACTGGAAAATCCTTAATTCCATATGGCAATGTATGAGTTAAAGAGCTGAAGAGAGTTGTTGATCTTGAGCTATTATTGGAATGTTCAGTACGGTCCATTGTCTGCTACTGCACCACACGCACACACAGAAGTCATATGCTTATGGTTCTAGTAAGGGTGGTCTAAAACCAATTGTATCTAATTGCTCCTTACTTTCAATTGGTTGCTGCTGACGAACTTTTATCTGCTTCAGAAACAAAATAATTAGCATTTACAAAGGACGCCAGAATCACAACTAGATGTATTTAAATAATTCCTTCGTCAATTTATTTGACCATAGTGCATCATTCATGGCTGATGAGAGAAATCTATTAAACATAAGGCCAGGCGGCTTGGAGTCGTGAAAGACATGGAGATGGTGATCAGATGTACACAATTTTGTATACCGTTCCCCTTGTGGTTGCTCTTAAGTGTGGTTCATACGTCTACAAACTACCCTTGCTAGAACAAATTACTCCTGGAACGAGTTGTCGTCAGGTTTGGTGGTAGCTTGCACACTACTTGCACTGGGGCAACTTCACACACATGCAGTAACTGATCCCACCTTATCAAAGGTAGCGTAACTTATTCTAAGTGTAATGTGCCCCAGTGCAAGTTGTAAGTGTAGACACAAACCTGCAGACAAGGCGGAAGTAAATACCAGTTGTGAGCTTGCTCAGTTACACTGCTCATAGAGGTGTCCAATCACTTTTGTGCCACATTTGTCACATAGTGTACGGCGTGTAGTGTGGACAATTGGCAACACGGGAAAAATTCACCTAGTGTGTGTAAACAATTGTCAACACCTACTTAAGGGTAAGTGCATCGGAAGAACAGTGGCCTCATTTACACAAAACAGAATTTCAGTTCAAATTTCATCTTACCTGAGGCAAATTACAATTGCAACAACGATGAAAAAGGCAAAGAGAACAGTTGCAATGACGATCCCAGTTATGTGCCCTGTTGTAAGTCCTGAAAAAAACAAGTTGTCAAAAGTCAAACAAAAGAACCAAGGGAATGGTAAGAGAGCAATAGAGCCAGAAACTCACAAAGGTCAGAGTTGAGGAAGTTTTAGCAAAATTGGGGTCTCATTAGCTTAAATGGGTCTAACTATAGTGTCATGGGTAAGGCCATGTGCGACTGGGGTCAAAGATGAAAAAGGTCAGAGAGTAGGGTTAACCAAGAGCACAGATTTAAGTGACAACATGTTTCAAAGTAACAACTGTTGGTCCAAATGGTGACACCTGTCTTGGCACTTTCTCATCTAGTCCTGTAATGGGTCAAATCCAATAGAAATACAACAATTTTTTTAGATCACCAAACAAGTTTGCGCACCATGTTTTTTCTCCTTATAACACAACGTTGAAGATTCCATTTCTGAATTTTCTCAAACATCTGTTCAGCATAATGTTTGTTCATTTAAATGTAAAATTCAATCATGTTATCGATATCGAATTTTCCTTGGCTAACAAATACAACTTTCTCTTTGCAAAATTGTACTAAAAGGACATGGTCACCTAACCTGGTAAAAAGTAAAAAATCTACGGGCTTTCTACTTTCAGAAAATGTTTTTAAGGAACATTTTTTATTTTTGTAAATATTTGGCTGAACACAGACTAGATGATAGAGTCCTCCTTCTGTCTGCTTTACATTACTCTCACAGAAAAAAATTAACAGGAAATGATACGACTGACA
This sequence comes from Phoronis australis, assembly GCA_002633005.1. Taxonomy (NCBI): domain Eukaryota; kingdom Metazoa; phylum Phoronida; family Phoronidae; genus Phoronis; species Phoronis australis. The sequence continues at coordinate 150,910 of NMRA01000226.1, read as the reverse complement.
ATTTAAAAAGAATACGTGTTGAAGTGTGTCAATTTGATTGTGTTTTACAGTCACATTAAGTATAAAGCAGACTCTTTGCAAAGGTCAACTGTACAATGTCAAGGTCACATGTGATGGTCACATGTGATGGTCTCATGTCATGGTTACATGTGACCACCTACAGGGAATCCAGATGCAACAAAGGCCACAAAAAGCGCCTAAATTAAAACCAGGTCAACGTCATACCAAAAATCATGCGCCACGTATTTCTACCCTACTTAAACAAACAGACAATCAGACCTGAGACTCGGACCCGTATAGGCTGACTCTCCTCGCTTCTGGCAGATGGCGTCTGTGTGGTGGCCGAAACCAAGTACATCTGATCAGCCACAGCACCGTTGGTGATGAGTACCTCAGTTGTAGTCACGTTGACAGTGGTAGATTGCTTGGGACCTGGAATTATAATGACTGACATTAGTCGGCTTAATGATGGACAATTCACTAAAGATTTTCTTTGTTCAAAAGTGATTTTAATTTATTTGACGCACAAATGTCGTAAAACAACTCATGCTCCAAAAAAGGACTGCATTGAAAGTTAGTAATGGTGTCTATAAAATGATCTCTGTAACTAAGACATTCTGCAATGTGGAATGTCTGCATTATTAAGTTATGCAAGACTACACTTCATGTAAATGAAATACGTAGACAAATGCACAGTCTGTCAGAACGTGTACCGGTACAGTCCGCTTCAGACACCTCCCCAACAGTGACATCTGTGGGACAGTAAAAGATGGTGTAGTTCACAACTACATCATTCGTTTCATCACATCTCAGTGCCTTCATGTTCACGCCGATGGTGTAGTCTGGATAAGTCGACATCTTGGTCAGTGTTGGTGCCACTAAACCTGGATAACCAAACATCAAATTTTGAACTACTGTATGGGTTACAGTACAACCACTGAATTAATAAGACTTTGTCCAGGCTGCCTCCGGTCTGGCTAGACAGAGCGGAGAGTGAGGCGTTAATCGACCGTGACAACTTGTGTGAGCGTAAGCCGTGCCTGGAGCTTACTGTTAGGTGTGAACGAAGCGCGAGCCAGCTGTGCATTAGGCCAGAGTTTCCCTGCCTTCACTACAGTCGGGACAGTCTTAATTGCTATCCTCACTGGTTCATCATGACAAAGTACTGTATCGTATTTCTAGTGACATTCCTCGACTTGACTAGGACACTATCATTTAAGATTTAATTTATCTTTGTCTTGGCACGTTACCAATTGGGTTTATTACAAATAAATTGTTCGCCAATGAATAGAAGAGGAATCACATGCCTTCAAATATAAAGTGATGCGCTTAAAACAAAAGTGCGTTTAAAAAAAAATGCACTTGCGACACCACGAAATTAGAATTTCTAGCTGTTATTGTCAGAAAACTTGACAGTTTCAAGGATGGTGTACAGGGATTTTGAATTTTGAACTGGTTAAAGTGTGATGAATAAGTCCGGTGGAAATGGTAACTTCCGCAATCTGCACAATTGAACGAATGTGCAAAACAAAAATCACAAGAATTTACAGTTGGTAATGAAGAAATAAAATGATTTCAAAATCCTTTCCGTTTCAGTATTTTCATTCTTTGGGTCAGTGCTTTACACTTAGCTGAACGCCAACTCGCCAAATGCGACTTCGCGAAAATCCCAGGTCGTCAAATGAAAACAGATCGTCAAAACTGAGATCATATATTGACTTGTGAGTGTGTTTTCTTAGAGCAATATGCCCAAACACACGTTGATTTTAAACTATTTCCGATTTATTCGCAGTAGTAAATTAAAGCTTGCAGGCTCTTTTCTCAGCTACCTGCTGGGAGCGAAGTAGCAAAATGTTTATAGTCACCGCAGCAAATGGCTACTAAGCGATACAGGATGACAACAGCAACAGACCCCACACTCTTCACCCAAGTTTTAGAGCCAGTAAATTTGCGTATATTGCGTAAAATTAGAGGAAACCTCAAGTCCCGAGTGCAAGTTGAAAACAATAAAAACAAAAAACCACGTTAGAGATGACAAGAAAAGACGGTGACAGAAATGATGACGAAGATGACAGCTATGACGACTATGGTGGCGATGATGGACAATGCGAGTTATGATATCATTCATAGGACGAACGGAGAGGTCAGAAATCACTAAGAAATAGGCTAGTCTTGAGCGACATTTGGCGAAATTAACTGAAGAAAATACGACGTCGGAGATGATGACGAGGATGAAAAATATGATGATGGTGGTGGAGATGATGAACAACAACATTCATATGACCAATTTAGATGTCATAAATCAATAAGAAATAGGCTACAGTCTAGTTCAATAGAAGCTAAAGCAACATCAATGCAGCAAGAGCGCTCAACAAAAGAACAGCGTTATCAGAAAACATCAAATAACTCAAAAAGTAGACGTCCTAGCGAAAAATGGAAAACATCTTCTGAAAGCCTTTTCAAAACTCTATCTTAATTGATAGTATCACCCAATTTCTTAATATTTTTCGAAAAAATGAAATTTTGTGTTTTTTTTAAGAAATTCCAAGTCAAATATCTCGAAAATGGTAAGTCTGAGAAAAAAATTGTTGCAGTTCATTTGAAAGAGTGTACGTCAGAGAATCCACATGCAAAAATTCATGTCATTTCCTCCTCCCGTTTAAATGGCACCTGAGCACGACTGAAAATGGGTCAACATGCGCCAGATCCGCCATCTTGAAAGCAACTTCCGGTTTTCTGGCATTATATAATAGCATGTCATGAAAAACTAATATTTGAAAAAAATCGAAGGAATTGGCCCTTCTACAGGAGAAAACGTTTTTTTCCCGAAATCGAGGTGCACATGCGCGAGTGCCAATATTTCCGCCATCTTTCAATGGAAGTGAACAATTTCCGATATACCTGTAGTGCACATCCAGTCCATTGATTGTGCCGATTTTCAGCTCTGTAGGTAAAAAATTGTAGCCTCCAGAAGCCTTTGAATCTTAAAATGAACACAAAATGGCCGCCACAGCCGCCATCTTGGATTCGATTATGACGAAAAACAATAGGCTTCCAGTACTTCTGGAACTACGTGCTATATGTAAATTTTGTGATGATCGGACAAAAATTGCGACCTGTATCGTGCAAACAAACAAAAAAAAACTTGATGGAAGACCAACATACTTGGCGAAATTTATTTAGTGAACACAGAACCGTTTTTCATAATTGAAAATCTAATTGTGTCAATGTGTAAAACTGTTAAACTATGTTAGTAAGTAGAAGTAAGTAAAATAAGTAAACGCTGATTCACAAACGGATAAAGCAGTAGCAGACTTGTTAGTCCCCGTCAGAAATTGACGAAGAAATAATGTACATGCAGTTCTTATAGAACTAAATACATGAGAAAAACAAATGGATAACTTTTCTTGGTCAAAAGCGTTCCTGTAACAATACTATATTTATTACTCACAACTGTGACACTCACAAGAGTCTAAGAATAATATCTTACAAAATCAATTTAGTTCATTAATTTTGTGTTCCGTACAATAAGTTATTTGGGAGTAAATTCCACAGCCTAACAGTCCTGGACTTGGACATTTGTGGCTTTATGTTTTGGTTTGAAAATCTGGTATTTGTATTAATAATGCTTACACGCCAAAGCATAGCACGTGAATTCTACGATCATTTATCACAAATAAAAAAATTATCACGCCCATGCACTTGACGAGACAAACAAGTGACCGCTATTAATATTTTACTCAAGAAAACACTACAGGAATGGGCTACAAATAACTAAACTGCAGTAGGAGACTAGGATGCCAGGTGCCGTCACCCGCAGAGGGGGGCCTATTGAAATTTTCTGTTCTCGAGTGCCGTGCAAAAATATAAAGAGTGACAATACATGCACATGTATCAAGATGCGTAGGCTATTTTTAGGGCGAATTAGCTATATCCAGCTATGGCGAGTTTCACGAAGTCCACAGCCATGTAAATGTGGCTGTTAACTCGGTGCGTTATTAGTTCGTCTTAACTAACCACAACAAGTCGTTGATGGGACAGGCTTTTTAGTCATAAATTGGAAAGCATTATTTTGTAAGTGTAACGCCAGACAAGCTTAAGGGGGACCTTTGTTTGACCAACAGTGTTAAAAGATGATTACTCAGCCAAAACGATGCACAGATCTAGATGATACATGTATTTCTATTAGTCCGGCGCATCAACACGGTTGCCACATCTACCGAAAGCGTGGGGAAAGCGTGAGGGAAGCGCAAGGAAAGCATGAGGGAGGCCCGACGACAGCGTGAAAAAGGCGTTAACTAAACCGGAGGTATGCGTGAGGGCTACCCGCAGAGTAAGCGTGACAAGTCCGTGACTGACTTAGGTCACGCCTGTGTTCCGGTAACGCTCCTGTCTGGCTAGCCATGAGGCAGACCAGACGAAGTCTAATAATTGAGTGGCTGCACTGTACCATTACCCACCACTGGAGTGTGAAAATCAAGAAATTTCCACTATCAGGATCTTATCTAGAATATGCTCAATTAAGCTTGCCAAGCAAGCCTTTTGTGTTGGTACACAATACTGTGGTTAAGCAGGTCAGAGCATACAGTCACAGAAAGGAATCAACAGGTGAAAGTTAACTCCAATTTCGCTGAAAGTTGACCATTTTTCTCTATTCGCAGTTTTTAGTGAAAGCATTTCATTCAGCTTTACGACATTTGTTGAATATCGTTTGCAAATAGTATTTTTAAATATCGGTTAGCATCAGGTGCGCTGTTTACAACATAATTGCAGGATTACATCAGCTTATCAGATAAAAGCAGAAATAAGTGAGGTGCACCATGTAAACATTGGGTTGCAACTGTCAAACTGATAACGACACAGCTGTATCCTGACTGGCCGACCACTGCGCGGGTGCGTAACGCATTCACACTTTTCCACAATTTATACTATCCACTTTGAGGTTCGTAAAACGTGGCCAAAAAGTTTCAAATATCCAACTGCCCCAAACAAGTTAAACACAGACTTCCTGTTGACTGGTGTGTAACAAATTCTGCCAGTCAAAGCAGTTGTTTTTTTCATATCAACTTAGGACACAACCTTTGAAATCCACCTACCGTTGTCTGGTTTGTAGACACACTCACTGACTACCATAGGGCTTGAATCCCCGGACCGAAGCACACGTGTCACACCAAACCAATAATCATCAGGCTGGTGTCCACTAGGCAAAGTAATATTCTCCTCTCTCACGGCACCAGGCACGATCATAGAAAACACATCCGTCTACAAACAGCAAGATAGGCCAGTGCATTGTATAAAACAAGGTTGTCTTATTTTGGCTTTGGTTAATATCCTAATCACTAAAAAACTAAGGTGAAAGAACGGAAATTTCAGGCCACTACCCTAGTGCTTAGATCTAGATACTTAAAAATCAATGGATCACCCAACTTGAGGCTTCAAAATGCATCACACAAAGAAATTACTTTATTTCGCTAAAATAATAAAGACTTTATTGTTTAATTTGCTCTTACAAGTCATCATCATATGTCCAGTTGCAGCTACAATATTGCGAATACAATATCATCCTATCTAACAGGGAGTTGAAGTCAATCTTCGTGACTATCGAACTTAATGCGCCTGCAGTAAGTGCCAGCAAAAATCTGATTCCACAGCGTCAAAAGCTACCAAGCCCAGGGAATTTGAAAAAACATCCACGGACATTTTAACAAGTCAGGAGATAAGACTGAGCATATCCAACAGTACATAAAAACTTTCTGTGATAATCAAGCTTGTTGAGACTCCCCTGCTGGCCACCAATAGGTGGTGTGGCAGCACTTGTGCAAGGTAGCCTACCTTTGGTTTAGACCACCGATCCTTGATGTCGGAATCACTATAGTAAATTATGTACTCTCCGTCATCACCGCCATAACCATCTACACTCCACTTTACAAGGACTGTCTGTGACTCACTCAGAGAACGATATGCAGCGACATAGGCTGGAGCGACCACGCCACCTGGTGCATAAAAAGCAACTTTACTGTACACACCGTCTGAAGCTGCATTAGGGATTATACTCTCAGAAAGTTGGTCAAATGATTTCTTGGCGAGGTAGGATCCCATTTAAGTTACCAATGCAAGTCAAAGGCAATGCAGAGATGCTACATGAAATTCATAATAATTAAACCCTGAAGTTTTTCCTTGAGCCGCTGATGATTCCAATGTGTTTGTTTGTAATGGAAATATGATCTTGTCACTGTATCCTTGAAACATCCATCTCACAATGGGATTTCAGATGGCAGTTCCGGGCCTGTTTACCTCATGGTGGTCCTTTCAGTAATTTTTGACATTCTCAGTAGCTCTGCCAAATACACTTTCTATGGGCATTATCATTTAAGTCAAGTACAGTGCTCATATCATGGGAACAAAACAACCTTCAGTGAAACAGTGTATTGTTGTGTCACATGCTGTAGATAACATCCTTGTTTAACAAGAGCAATGCAAAGCGTCGAAATGCGCCCACGACAGCACCGCAAACGGAGTGCCTCTAATTAGAATCATAAAAATTAGATGGCCCAGAATGCATCAGAGTTGAGACGGTGGCACTGGCTGTGAATACACAATTATTTACCGAATTTCATGAAAATGAGCCAAGGAACTCCTAAGATATAGAGGCAAACATTTCAAACATATGACACTAGGGGGCTTAACTTTAGTCCAACTGATCGGAAACTCATAGTCATCTATAGAAGCCTATTTTTCAAATTTCACAAAGATCCTTCACAGAGTTAAGGAGGATGCCAAAAAGCAGATTCGAAAACAGTAAAAATGACCACTAGGTGGTGCAAATTACCTTGAATCCATCTGAAAACGAGAGGCTAGCATCATTTCACTAATGGATGCTCAACTGCTAAACTTTATGGAAAACCGTTGAGGACCTGCAGTGATACAGCTGCGGACGTCGGACAGAGATGACGGCAGTATGCACCCAGTACAAATACTTGGGCGCATAAAAAGAACATCACTATTGAGAACCTTGGAGATTTGTGAGGCTGGAAGATTTTCTAACCTAATGTTAGGAATGCCAAATGTTCTTCAATCAATAAATGATGTCTGAGGAACAGTCTTTGTAAATAACACAGTCAATACCTTGATCCGTGGAGAGAATAGTAATGTTACTTGATGTCCTGGCCAGTCCTGCAGCATTCTCTGCTTCAATCTCTACTGTATAAGTCTCATTTTTCAACATCACTAATGTCTCAGACTGAGATGAGCCGGCAGTCACGTACTTCTGCACATCCAGCGTAGGATTAACACGTATGTGGTAACCAGTGATATCTCCATTGCGATCTTCCTCAGTGACTTTCTATACAAAGACATTAAAAGTTTCACAATGTACAAAACTTAAGGTGATTATTAAAATGAATTCATTGGAACTTTAAAAATTGACAATCAAATAACTCTAGGCGATTCCCATTGTTGAACAGAATTCCAAGGAAATATCGAGTTCTCATTCTTAACAAAGGTTGCACCAAATAAATGCGCTATCATTTCAAAGTTCTATCACCATAGCTTGTCCAGACATGTTTTGAGGAAGACATTGATAAGAAGCTCTAGGAAAACATAAAAAAACAACAATTAAGTTCATTTACTTTTTCCTTAAAAAAATTGAGGACATGTTCATAATTTTATAACAAGAAATGATAGCGGCCTTTAACACCAGCCTTTACACAGCCTCCAACTCGACTGGATAAGGTGCAACTAGAACAATGGTGTATAGATATTCTTACAGCACTTGTGGTATGTCTTCTATGTGAGAGTTAACATGTTATGTAACACAAACTACAAACTAAACTAATAGGTTACAATAACAAACCACAGTGAGGTAATGTCTACCTGAAGATGGTCTCGTTTCTGTATGTGATTGGTGAATGAATTGAAAAAGTTTGAATCACATTTTTGTTCATCCATTGACCTAAATCAGGAATGTCATTGAGCAGCAGCTGGATATCATTCAGGGCTTGGCTATTCAGAATTCAAGGCGGGTAATATAACAATTACCACCTCAGCCAGGATCATAAACCTTTTGTTGAGTTGTGTTTACTTACACAGTCTGGCCAGGATAGTTGCATGACTAAGAGCAGGAGTCCCAAAGAATTGCGTTCACTGACATGGTATGTCAAATTCAAAAAGACTACCCATGATTTATAACATTCTGTGAAATTCTAAGCCATTATTTGGACTAGTTAGCCCCTCCAAGCCCAAAGTGATACCAACCGAGAGAACAATATCAGGAGAGAGCAGGTGTAATGCACTTTTGATCCTATTCTAACTATTAAAAACAAAGAGCCTTAATAAGCCTAGGTCAGTGGGCCTTTAAAATTTTGATGACATTAATCCCGAAGCAGCTAACTCGAGCATAAAATGTAATACGAGGATATCCAGTAGTATCTACCACTGATTATTGCTTTCTATAAAACGCGATATCTATTATGTTTTGTGTACTGAATTTTGAAATAGTCCCCGGATCCGTTTCATGAAAGTTTATGTCTCAACTTTGATTGCTGCCATGACGTCAACAGCATTGTTCAACAAGCGCAACATGAAATACCATGGAATGACAGCACTGTTATTTCGGTCTAAGTTAAGACCAAAGTAACTGAATTGTATAAAACGGAGCCCTAATCCTTTCTCTAGAACAACCTTCATAGAAAAATTAGGAACAAGGAAAAAGTCTGGGATTATACCAACAAAGCGCTAAAATGAAGACAGGTAATTAAAACCATGATCCCGAATCAACTTTCAGTCCAAAATAACAATGGCTGACTTACTGGCCAGAAGACCCGCACTTCACGACACAGGCTGGGGTCAACAGGGCAACGACTGTGACAAGACATTCCACAGTCGGTTTGTGTATAACTACCAGGAAGTAGCTTGGGTGACGTTTCCGGAACTACAACACAGAGAATGGTATTCATGGATTACTGAATTATCTTAGAACAAAGATATAAGCTAAGCACATTCGCCAATAAAAATAATAAGTCTTTAAGTACATGAACAAGCATCATCTCCTGGATACAAAGCAAACAGAAGAAAAAAAGGTAGTTTGTTCTTGTCTGCACCTGCACTCACTCTGAAACCTGCACTTCACTCAAAGAGGCCTGGAACAGACTAAATTGTGATATTGAAAGTGGTTTTCTGCCAATGAAACAGAACTCAACCTGCTCACCAGGTATGTTTAGGATTTACTCGAGAAGAGTTGTTATTTCTGTCGATACCAAAGCGTTTTCTATCAGTTCCAAACTTAAAAAAAACGACTCGTCACTTTCTAGATTTTTCTCCCACAAAGCCCGACCTCTCATAGACATGGCACATTTCCCTAATATGGAGAATGTGACCTCTGACCTCAACCAAGTTCAAGCAACTAACAGTGAGCGAATATGTGCATTTATCGTAAGTGGCAGGGAGAGTGGAAACTCTGAAGTAACCACAGTTTTTCCTTTGCGCGTAATTCAAAAATGGTTAATTTTGCGTTTTCCTGTTCACTGACTTTACCAGACGAAGGGGGTTCTGAGCTGGTGATAACATCTAACTTCTTTGTTAACTGCCAAGCAAAGTCTTTTGTCTGTCAACAGTTAAGCCAAATATCTACCAGGCTTATTACAGACCAGGTGTGAACACCGTCAAATCCAGAGCGAATTGGTACATTCAGAAAGATTAGATTGTCGTAACTTCGGTTGCAGTTGGGCGATTTTGGCGATTCAAAAACTAAACATGATCACCATTACACGAGGATTTCAGAAATGCTATGTTCAAATATGTTATGACTTAACTTTTATTTTTAACAGCAAAGCCCAGTCAGGCTAGATATGATCTTTTTGAAGATTAGAGCAATTATTGAACAAAAGAGAGCTGGCCCTCCAACCATGAACGCCAGAATGGAGTTAATCAGTCGTGCAAGATATGGGTTACAGGGGTAAACTTCCCAACTAGTTGTTGGGCTATAGAATCGAACAAGTTGGGAACAGCGAGAAAACGCCGTAATGAATGTGAATTACTTGGCACAACACGTTGCGAGATATTACTTTCGTCAGGAATTGTTTTTAGATATTTTTGACGATCTTTCGCGTTCCATGCCTCTTTAAGTTAAGAGGAAATTTTCATGCTATCCTTTTTATCCAATGAAAGAACTATGTGGTTGAACAACATTGCCACACATATTCGATCCTGCCACACAAAGGTGCTAGAACAACACTGACGAGATAAGAGTGCATCAAACCCCCACATCAACAACGCCGTTGTCACTGCAGACAACAGTGCAGCAATTATGAAGATGACGTTGAAGTCAATGACTCCAGTGCCAAAGGTGGCACTGCTGCAAACCACAACTCCCCACTGGTCTTCCTGAATGAGCATGACACGTGAACACATAATGCATCCAGGATTTTATTATACTTTAAAGAAACTTTCGAAGGATTTTCGTACTGTAACAGTCATTGTTGTAGCCAGAAGCCGATAGCAGGCTCCAGTCATAGAACAAAATCTGAGGATAATCCTTTAAACAGAAATTTGAAAAATGGCCACCACAGTGCCACGCACTTTTGGATCAATCTCGCCACGAAACATGATGGTTATACTCCATTTATTTCTCACAAAATAAATTATAAATATTTTCGTGACAGTCATGGTGTGCCAAATAAATTGAACAACCTAGGTGACAGGTGTGAAAGGAAGCATCGCCAACAGCATGAGCGCGAATTTAGCAAATGAACAGATCAAATTATTTTTCCCGTTTCAATAACATGACAAAACACAGGTGACACTTCTAACATCATATTTACAACAGCACATCCCCTATTCAAATGGATGACTTAAGAGATGCTATATGTTGAGAGCTTATTAACACAATTAAAGAGATGTGTATTACTAGTACTAATGGCTTGGCTTGCAATGATATTTTCCAAAAAACTTACTGTGAGCAAACTAGACGAGGAAAACATTCCCACACAGTAGCCTCGTAGGAAATAAGTGAGAGACAAAATATTATTTTTCTAAATAATTGAGGGTGTGCAAAACAAGGTAGGTGTGCCAAATAAGACGACAAAACGAACATTAAACATTCTCGGACTTCAGCCATTATGCTGTGCTGCACCATGTGATACTGTGATTTTACAGCATGCGATATTCCTATTGTCTCTCAATGATTTTTTACAAGGAATTCAACCACATACCACCAGGAGTCATCACAGAGGTCGGACCCATTCGAAAATCTGCGCTAGCTGCGGCCTTCTCATCAAGCATCTGCTAATTTTTAGAATGATGCTTTGAATGCTTGGGCATTGAGCAAATAGAAATTAAAGTGGACGTCAAAAACGTACTCAAAAAAATTTTCAATTGCCAAAGAACATGTCAAATCTGTTCAAAAACAGAACGGCAACATCACCTCATTAATACGAACCCATTTGCTAATTTCACAGAACTAATTGGTGCAAAATACCTCGATTCTATCCGAAAACGGGGAGCGATAGCGTCATCTTAACCAATAGATGCCTATGTTCTACATTTTATGAAAATCCATGGAGGACATTTGAAGATACAGACTAGGTAAATGTAAAAAAATAACATTGCCACTAGGGGGCACACCGGTAGTCAGATCCGTCCAAAAGTAGTCATTGTTCATTGTCAACAACATATAAATACACAGTCTTGCTCAATTTAGTAAAGATCCTGCAAAGGGTTTAGGAGATACAGCCATGGGCGCAAAAAACAAAACTGCCACCAGGTGGCGCCACAGAAGTCAAAGTCGGAAAATCATCATGAGCCAGCCTCTTCCTAATAAAAACATACATGCCAATTTTCACTATCATCCTTAGAGACAGCGGGGTGGATACCAAAAAAACAGACTCGAAAAACAGTAAAAATGGCCACTGTGGTGCAAACTACGTCTAATCCATCTGAAAACAGTAGTATAGCATCATCTCACTTATATATGTCTTTTTGCTAAATTTTATGGAAATACGTCGAGGAACATTGAAGATTCAAAACTGATGTCAACGTAAACAAGAGCAACGCAGAGCGTTGAAATGCGCCCATGAATGCATCGCAAATGATGTACTTTTAGGGTTATTTATTTGTATCATAAAAATGGCCACTAGATGGCACAAAAACGTATAATCCATCAAAAACTGGAACATACAATATTTCATAAAAATGTGTCAAGAAACTTCAGAAAAACAAAGGAAAACAGAATAAAATGAAATTGCCACTTAAGTGGGGCACAGTATGAACACACATGCCAATTTTCATAACCATTCTTCGAGCGGTTTGGTTGATAGAGGGGTGGACGTAAATAAACAGACTCGAAAACAGCAAAAATGGCCACTAGGTGGCGCAAACTACATCAAATCCATCCGAAAACAGAACGATAGCGTCATCTCTCTAATAGCTGCCTACATACCAAATTTCGTGAAAATCCGTTCCGGACTTTTGAAGATACAAAGGTAAGCTTAAAAAAACAAAATTGCCACTAGGGGGCACACCGGTAGTCGGATCCGTCTGAAAGTCGTCGTCATCTGTTGTCAACGTCGTATAAATACCCTTCCTAAATTTAGTAATGATCTCTCAAACAGTTTAGGAAATACAGTCATAAACGCAAAAAAACAAAACTGCCACTAGGAGGCGCCAAAGTAGTGCAAATCCTCGGAAAATCACCGTCAGCCGTCCACTTCATAGTAAGAACATACATGCCAATTTTCACAATCACTCTTTTAAGAGGTTTGGTTGATAGATGGGTGGACGCAAACAGTAAAAATGGCAACTAGGTGGCGCAAACTACGTTGAACCCATCCGAAAACGGCAGGACAGCGTCATCTCACTAATAGGTGCCTATATACCAAATTTTATGAAAATCCGTTCAGGATTTTTGAAGATACAGAAGTAGACGTAAAAAACTAAAATTGCCACTAGGGGGCACACCGGTAGTCGAACCGTTCAAAGCTCGCTCATGCCATCCCATCCACGAAAGGAACACATGTGCAAAATTTCATGAACATACGTCAAGGCATTTTGGACACAGAGCAGCGGACGCCACAAGGACGGACGGAGATGACAGCATAATGCGTCCACATATAAATAATGTGGTCGCATAAAAACTATAATTGCCACAGCACAGTTAAAGAGATACAGCCGGGGATGCAAAAAAACCACAAAAACTGACACTGGGGTTCACCACAGTAGTTGAACCTGTCCAAAAGTCAGTGCCGCCCCGGTCTTCTCATCCGAACACATCTGCTAATTTTCATAATGATCCTTTCAGCAGTCTGGCGGACATCAAAAACATGCTTAAGTTTCTTAAAATTGCCACCAAGTGGCGCAAAATACGTTGAATCCCTCTGAAAACAAGAGGTCATCATCACCTCTTCAATAGAAACCCTTGCGAAATTTCATGGAAATTCATAAAGGAACTCCAGAGATACAGAGGCAAACATAAAACTAGGGGGCACAGCGATACTCAAATCGACTAAAAACTCATGGTAGTCAGTCATCAGCTTCATAGGAATATATCAGTCAAATCTCATTATGATCCTTGAAGAGGTTTAGGAGATACAGCCATGGACGCTGGGTGTCCAGACAGAGATGATGGAAATACGCACTCATAAAAATGTTTGATAAATACAATAGATCCTTACTTAGAAACGACGTTGCAACTTTTTAAATCCGCGTTGAAATCCATCTACAATGAGCATCACAAATGATATGGATAGGTTCAGCTAGAAGGAACATTTAGGCAATCAGGCATGCGCTCCTGGAGCACAACTTCCAAATTTCATCCTTAAAGTAGTCCGATAGATATAGGGGTGAACAGTCTCGAAAATAATAACCAAGGCAACACAAAGCATTTAAAAGCACTAAGGAACAGAACCGCAAATAATTTGCTTCAAGGGGTGTTAGTTCATATCATAAAAATGGCCACTAGATAGTGCTGCATATGCCGAGTCCATGAAACATCTGTTGTCCAGTTCATACCAACACACATGCCAAATTTTAATACAGCCTTGTAACCTCGGTTCAGGAGATAATGCCGCTAAGGTGAAATAATGTTAGTATGTGGCGTAAATTCAGACCCATCTGAAAATCAACATCAGTTGAATGTGCTTTCCAGTGGGAACACATCTGCCATTCTTGGGCAAGCAGACTGAAAAGTGCCATGCATCACCTTACACCCTTGTACCAAATTTCACCAAGAACAGACAAGAGAATTGTAATATCGAGCAGACAAACTGGACAACAGAACAAAATTCTCAGGATGAAATGCTCTAGTAAACAAAAAAAAAAATTGTTCATCAAGATCAGATAAGAGAATTGTAATATCGAGCAGACAAACTGGACAATAGAACAAAATTCTCATGATGAAATGCTCTAGTCAACAAAAAAAAAATTGTTCATCAAGATCAGATAAGAGAATTGTAATATCGAGCAGACAAACTGGACAACAGAACAAAATTGTCATAATGAAATGCTCTAGTAAACAAAAAAAAAATTGACTAGTGCTGGTGTAATGCCGTCAGACAACCTTCCGTTAAGTTTCATTGAAATCCGTCAGTTGGTTCTCTAGTTATCATCTGGAAAAAAAATGGCTGGAAAAGCCAAATGCAGACACCAAAACTGACACTAGGGAAAGCAGCAGTAATCAAAATCGAATGGAAATTTTCTGGTTTCAGCACAATATATATACTTCAAGTAATTTATTGCTAGAAAGAGGCAAACATGAAAAATTGAAATTGTCGCTAGGGGGCAAAGCAGTAGTCATCCATTGTTGGCTTCATTACTAGACAAATTTCGTGAAGACGATTTGGAAATAACAGGAGAAGACGTCGGACAGAGATGACAGCAATATGCATCCACATCATGTATTTGTGGGCGCATAAACACCCGCATTATGTGGGTGCATATTAAACAGTCTTAGGCACCTTATTATTGGACTAGTTTTCATAGAGGAAAAGATACTGAAATTTCACTTCAAAAACTTTATTACTTTGAAATATATTAAATTACAAATCATAATCTATTGACAAAAAAGCAGGAACAATAATAAAAAGTTGATCTTCAAATAAACATATATTAGGCCCTATTACAGTCTTAATTAACAAAATGACAATCAAAAAAAAAACGCTAACAAGAACATACAAAATGTGTACTAAGTACTCAGTCGAATTAAGTAATAAAATTATTGCATGAAGCTATCGAACAAAGTGCCTGTGAATTCCATTTCTCATGTTCAGTAACACATTACTAAGCAAAATTTTAATCACACTAAAGTTTAGTTTTTAATAAATTAGTGAAATTTTATGATATCCATTAACCACTGTGAGTCCAATAGGACTTAAGAGCGAAATAACGAGGTTCCAACAGTCAAGAGCTGCACAGGGACCAGCCATTTTCGTTGGAACATTACCAATATTGTCCGAAATTGATACTGGACTTTCCAATTACACAACTGATTAGTTGCCAAACGTGTGGAAATTTATTTGTAACAACAGGAACCTGAACATCACAATTACTATAATACCAATTTCAGAATAAAGCGGGAAACAAAAATGGTATCAACATGGTGTAACAGAGGCAAATTCTTAAATCAAAATTTCTTAAATCTGACTCATATTAACAAACAAAATGTGTTGGTGAGATAAATACAAGGCATACTCCTACAAGCAATGAGGAAGGATTGTCCTGAAGAAACGTTTGTGAAGTTTTTTAAGTCATCAATGATTGCTATTTCAACAATGATTTCAACGTGTCCATAATATTCCATCTTGAATCGCCATTATTTGCATCTTGATTCGTGCGTGCGACCACTTCAGTCTTTTAATTGTTCGCAGGTGTGTAAATCGATCCGCTGACATCACAGACAAGTTGACTGGCGTTTACTTCAAGGATTACCTTTAAGAGCCCGGTAATACTTGGCCCCTATTTAAGGAAACACAGCGAAACAAATGCTTCATGGTGGCTAAAAAATCTTTAAAATCGTTTTAATATCCTCAGTTTTTTGAAGAACTATGCTGGAAGTGATTTCTTTGGCCGTTAAGAATAGTGGAGTTTAATGCAAAAATGCAGATTGAAATCAAGGACATTGCTGAGACGCATGTGTACTGTTTATTTATCTGCAACAGAGGGAGTGGTCTGGCATGGTGTAGTAGTCATCGAATAGTGATTGAAACGGTGATTAAAGTGGTAAATTTAGCTTCTTACCCAGAAAAAGTACGATCATAACTTCATTATTTAAAACATTTGACTTTTCATACCTGGGTGTCAGTAACAAGATATAACATTTTAATTACCGTTAAATCTAAAGCTCCGTTAAAATCCTTTCAAAGCAGCGCAAGTGAAAAATCTGCAAGACCCACCTACTGTTGACCCTGAATTCTAATCTAATTTAAAAGCTTGTTTCCTTCACAAATGTCAGATTTGGCCAAGAAGTAAAACAAGTTAATGTTTACTTAAGTTGGATGTTTATTTAAAAATTGGACCAAGTTTGAGGTTTATTGATTTGGGAATTTTTCCAGCTTCAACGATCCAGGCAAAAATAAAAATTTTACTTGCATTCTGGTTTTAGAAAACATTCTACTTTAAATGAATTAAACTCTATAGCTTTGTTTGTATTTGGCTAAAAACACAGAGTTGTCGATAAGGCCCTACATAACTTTAAGGCGGTCTTAAAATTACTTTCTTGGAAAGAATTGTGACACTTGACTTCTCAAACGTACTAACTACAGTTCTCTTGGAATGGGTCTCAGGGTGAAGCAGTTGGCAACAAGAATCTCTCGATGTAACCGAACACTTGATAATTCTTTGTAAGCCCGGAAATGACTTCTAATCTGAGCAAGGAGTTGAGGACTGTATAACATTATGTGTAGCTTACACAAGCTTGTTTCAGCCCACAATACACAAACAAACGCATAACAAATAATACAAAGTGGTTTAGGAAAGATTCTGTGAAGGGCAGCCCACAAGGCGTGTGGAAATCATAATTACGAACAAATAAATGCATCAAGATCAATAAACAAACATACAATTGAAACCAATGATAAACAGCACAACAGCGAGATCAACGCATGCCAGCAAAATGGATGATGTCCTAGAGGTCTTCTGCATGTGGTTTTATATAATTTTGATTGTCTAATAAAATCGCTCGAGAGACTATGGAAGAAGCCCAGAGCAGTTTTTTGCGAGAGTTATGCGAAAATCAAGAATGAGCCAAAATTCAGTAAAATGTGTTCAAATCACAAAATGCTGGCGACATGCACTACAGTCCCTTATTAATGCAGTTTTCAAAAAGCTTGGTCGAAATCTCCTAGGAAATGCATTTTGCAACATCATTGTGTGAAAACCAGGCATGCGTCAAAATTCAGGAAAATTCAGCCACTAAGCCGAATGATGAATATATTGTCGCTGTTTCGCAAGCATGCCTTTCTGAAACTTTAGTTGAATTCTCTGAGAAACAGGAGTTACGCACAATTAAGCAAGAGCACTTCCAGACGTGTGAAAATTAAAAACGGTCCAGAATTCATGAAAAAATGGTTGAATTGCAAAATCTGGACAATGTAAGCTATAGACCTAATTCACGCCGACAGGAGGCGCGTTGTAAAACGAGGGTCGCTACGATAGTTCTGTTGGCTTATCGGCATAGTTGTATTCCGCGTTGCACGAACGGCTAGAACATGGACATTCAACTTCTGTTTAACAATCCCTAATGACGTTCAGATTCGGAAGAGTTGAGTCATTGGCATACGTCGCAACGAAGGAAAATATGTCGCATCTCGGCTGCCGAGTATCATAGCAACGACTGGAGAATCTTCCGCCAGTCAGGCTGTGTTTTCATGATTACGAGTTGAAACATGATGCATTTTTCTTTCCAAAAAGGACAGGGCCCTCAATCCCTCGATTTTGGGGCTGAATATCGTCCATATTCCTCTCTCAAAAATATTCAAAAATCAAGCAAAATTCCCCCCACGAGGCCTAAAAATTCCCCTAGTGATTGAAAATTTCTCTTCGAAGTTCAAATCACCTAACCACACAGGTGACAATTTGAAAGAGCACAAAATGCTACTCGAGACAGAGGCTATGAGAACTTGCAACAGGGTGGGGGTGCTATTGATGGTGATTGGGAGGTCCCCTCACTCAGCGAAAAAACTCCCCTCTCCGAAGGCATAGGCACATTTCCTCTCTGATAACGAGGCCCCTGTAGTACAGCAACATAATTATATAGGCAATGTGTTAGCTACAATCACCAAGCCAATTCAGTTAGTGTTATCTGCAGTGAAACTAATAAGGATATTGATTCGCTGAACAACATGCATAATAACTATGCTTGCTCAGTCCAGTTAACTGAAATTGAGCTCTAAAACGAGACTATGCTTTTGACGAAGGGATTAGGTGTTTGAACTTTAAAATTCAACTTGGTCTAGATTGATATTTGAAACCTAACACATGAAATAGACATAAGAATTATCAAAACCAAGAAAGCAGAATTGATGGTCAAATAATTTTTATTTTCAATTACCAGCCTGGTTATTTATTTCAAATATTTAATAACATCAATTATTCTTTCAGATGTCCCAGTAGTCCCTACGTCACCTGGACCTAGGCTATGCTTGATCAACAAATTAAACCAGATGTGACTAATTGCACATCACTGCAAAATGTGATGAGCCACAACTGTCGCATATATCTTCAACTCGTCAACAATACGAGCAGATGACCTGGTTCGTGTAGAAAGCATTATCAACAATTTACGAGAAAAAACGTAACCCTGCATTCACCATAATACCTAATCCGCAACACTACGATCGCCGCAATTTGGTCATATTTACTTTTTATGATTCGAACCTAGTTTTCCGAAAAAAAATATACCTTTTCGTCAGACAACTCTTTGGTGCGTTGACTTGTTCTCTAATGTATTTTTCTACGACGTCGTCTCTGTAGTTAATTATCAACACATTTTTAAGATTTAATATCTAGGTTGGACTCGAAAGACCGGCCATTTAACTCACGCAATGTCAACTTCCGCTTTGTTTATCGCAGTGATCCTCGCTTTGAATTTTAATGTCTGCCACGTGAGTTAGGTCTATGGCACTTAGTAAGTGTACTTTTTAAAAAGTCTGGTTGAAAAACACTTTGAATTATGGAAGTAGTGCACAGGATATTATTCTTCACACACCAGACACATGGCCACAAAGACAGAATCATAAAACACCCACTGTTACCATGTTCCCTGTGACTTTGACGGGGGGATGAGAACAGGCAGTGTCGCTTTTGTAGTGTTTTGACAACTCTAGCTGCCAAGCTTCCGATTGGCTAAAAACGAGAATAACATGACGCAAGAACAAGGAAACAAACTGAAAACAAGAATAATGTGAAGTGTTGCTAGTGAAACAAGCCACTAACCGTCAGTGAGCGTGGTAACCTCCACGGAGACAGGGTTGCTTGCGAAACCCGTCACATTTTGACGATCCAAATTATATGGCCACAAGACCACACTCACTGTGTAGGCCATATGGGGTCGAAGGTCACACAGATCGATGGTCTGATGTCTGACTGCAATGGTTAACTGAAAAACATCAAAGGAATGCTGAGTATGAATAACACATGAAAATACCATAGCAAACCATCCGCTATAGTTTCACACTGCCCTAAACAGCACAAATCTGTACTACTAACTTATGAGGATCCATTAAGGAATTCGGTAGATTTCGAGTTAGGCAAAATTGCCACCTGGAGCACAGCAGTGGGCATATTTGTGAGAAAAGTGACAACAAAAGCGCTTATGCTAACACAAAAACCCGATGACAAAATTTCACTGTGATCCTTGGACGGCAGATACCCGTCTGGAGACAGCAGGAATACGAAACCACATCATATATCTGACTCATTATATTGAAGCTAACTAATGGGAGGCAATTTTATAACTTGGTTATTTGTTTTAGATTACATAAACAAACACTTACATGTTGAGAATCATATTTGCAGCCAATTTTAGGCAAACAGGATATGCTTTACATTTTGTCAGCTCTATAATGCAATACGGGTGTTCAAACCTCAATGGATGCTTTGGCTTTACACAGTAAATAGAGGGCTAGAACAGTGACGCTTGTGACCACCAAACTCTATTCGAGAATCTACTCAAAAATTGACTGATCGAGTGCCGTGCTTCAGCTGAACTTTAAAATGTCAATTTTAATTAGAGACGAGTCGCGACTTAAGTTTGATGGTCGAGGTTCCGGGGGCTTGTTTTATGCAAGGTCGTAAGTCCGGCAATAGCTATGTTGGTAGCAGGCACTTTATTGCAAACATGAAGCTGCGGCATCTTTTGAGAAAAGAAAAAGCACTGTAACAGGCGAAAAGTCAACAATTTTTCAAAATCCAGATTTAACAACTGCCAATTAGAGCCATGTTACTGATAAGTAGTACAAATTAAATTTGAAATTAAGACTGAACATACTAGCTTTGATAAAACCAGCCCTGGTCTAGAGAGACCACTACACATCACAAACACAGGAAAATTTGGTGTGTGTTGAAACATAAATATGAGGATGCCTTATACATACACCACACACTATAGAGTCAATCAACCTATAAACTGATATTAGACTTTCAACACTTACCCAATTACGGATAGAAGCCAAAGATCCATCGATTATAGGCTAACAAATAATTCAATCAGAAAAGGACAGTGAAAACACTTGTAATTGTATCCAGACTCCCTACATTCAATAGCTAAACCCCAAGACATGGCTTTCAGCAATGCCATGCCATCATTTTTCATGTTTTCCAGAATACGATTTTCATTCCACCATCAGTCAATTTTCAATATACAGTAGTCGTCAACTTAATTACTAGTAAATGTCCCGCTTGACTGAATTACATGCCCTCCTGAAACGGTTTCCTAATTTATCTTACATAATCAACTTAGTTCCTAAAAAATTATTTCAAAACACTTTTCATTGGCCACTGAAACTGTTTGGGTCATTTTGTGAACTTCAAACTTAAGGTTTTGGGTGAACAAGATGACATGGTTCGTCATCCGAAAGTCCAGATCTCTTGAAGCTTCCCAACTTTCAAAAACACGTGCCACTGTACTGAAAGAAGGTGAACAATTCTTTCCAACCAGGAACAAGCGCTTGACCGACTGGGAGCTGGTGAGAATATCATGCCTCAAGTAATCATCAACTAGGGTTGGAGCTTCACACTTGTCTGGGACTAGAAGGGTTGAGTAGTTTCCGGTCAGGCGTTCTCTGCTCAGTTAAGTTTGATCGTGCTGTGTGGCACTAAATGCTATACAAATCCCCACAAAAAAGGATCTCCCATCTAGTACACATACCATCTTGGTGACAATTCCAGAGTGAAACTTGGAAGTGTAGTGCGCATCCACTCGATGGGGTTTCGTATAGACAATGGAATCCAAGTCAAAGGCCAAGGTCACATTTCTGCTACCCTTGTTGACGATCTGCAGGTTTGTCACAGGATTTGGCTTAACTGTAAGATGCAACGGACAGTAGTGGATAAAATAATCAATGACGGTGCTTAAATTAAAGTAATTATCAGAAATGCTTTGACCTTACACTATGTTTTGCATGAGTGGTAAAAAGCACAACCGGCTTCATACATCGGATCAGGCAAAAGGTTATGAATTTAAAAGCTCCTCGAATTGCAAGTGACCACCACAGTTTCCATATTTCAACTGTATCCAGCTTTCTGTCATATGAAAGTGAAGACAACTTCAGGCCAAGCATGGAAATTCCCGCAAGATTAGGTTGGCTTATGCCATAAACAACCTCGATTAAGGGTACTGAAACTTCAGCATAATTTGATTTTTCCTGAAACAGAATTTTCAAACATTCACTTTTATTGCATCTACAATGAACCTTTTAAGCATCAAAAATGGGTCTAAAAATAACAACTTAGGTTAAAACATATGCACCCATTAAATCTCAGTCTTCCATCACACTGTCCAAAAGCACATGGTTAGAAACAATAACATTGACAAAATCTGGGCTATTGAGGTGAAAGAATGGTGAATTCTATCCCATAATGCAACACTCCAACTTCACCGGCCAGTCACTTCAGTGTCCACCATTTTGCTCCCGAGCACTTACGAAACACTCGCCTCTCGCCTGATTTTGCAACGTCTTGAGAGATCATGCTTCTTCTCTCACAAAAAATTGGGTCTTCAGAACGTTGTCTTGCAACGTGCCTAACTGATGTGATGTGAGCTGAATCAAGTACCTGCCAAGTGATTAAACTTCTGGCTCAGGTACACTAACGTTTCATCTGTTAAACCGATATTTTGAGGACAATAATTTTGCAAATGAGCAAACAAAGAAAATGGCTCACCAAAATTCCTTGGGTAAAGACGTGACACGCTTGTTGTTGTACCAAAAACGTTGGTCGCGTTCACCCTTATATTGTATGTTTGCTCGACCAACACAGCCTCATCGGTTGGACATGGTGCCAACGAGTTAGAGTACCAGTAGCAAGTAAGAGTCTTCTTGTTAAACCTTGGGCATGGATCGTATGTGGACCTAAAACAAAGGTGACTGTGCTGATTGCTGGGTTTTCAGTAGAATGTAAGAGACAAATAAACTTGTTGTATTAGATGTTAGCCTGTTATTAAGTTACTAATCAAGATCTTTAACATTGATGACAAGATTAATAATCTTAGCGACTAAAGAAACAAATGTCCGTAAACCGAGGGCAAATTGATAAGAAAGTGAAGGCTGACAATCAATCTACTGAAAATCTGGAAAACCTCGAGTTATAACAAAAAAGTTGCAAGAAAAATCGGATGATGATCAGGCATGAAAAATGACCTCTAGGTAGTAAACAAATCAAACAAGAGCAACGCGGAGCGTTGAAATGCGCCCACAATTGCACCGCATACGGTATCCTTCTAGGGTTGTTTATTGGTACCATAAAGTGGCCAGTAGAGGGCATACTTTGCAAAATGGAAAGGCATGGTCATTGTCTCCTCAATAGGCTAGGGGCAAAATGTGAGTAATCTTCATAATACAAGCACATCCTATACACCAGTTGCTTAAAGCACCACAGAAACATAGAATAAAAACAAATTTACCAACATACGAGATTAGCACAGCATTAGAATGCCAGAAACAAATTTCTACTTGGAACTTTTCCTTCACAGTCACGAAGTAACACAAAGTATACACCTGAAGACCTATGAAAATACAGAGGTCAATGTAAAATACTAAAATTGCCACTAGAGGCAAATACTAAAATTGCCACTAGAGGCATACCGGTAATCAGAATCATCCTAAAGTCGTCATCGTCCGTTGTCAACATCACATAAATACACTTGCTAAATTTAGTAAAGATCCTGCAAACGGTTTGGGAGATACAGCCATGGGCGCAAAAAAACAAAACTGCCACTAGGAGGCGCCACAGTAGTCCAAATCGTCTGAAAATCATTGTCAGCTGTCTTCCTTATAGTAAGCACATACACGCCAATTTTCACAATCATCCTTTGAGCGGTTTGGTTGATAGAGGGGTGGACGCAAAAATACAGACTCGAAAACAGTAAAAATGGCCACTAGGTGGCGCAAACTACGTCGAATCCATCTGAAAACAGTAGGATAGCGTCATCTCACTAATAGGTGCCTACATACCAAATTTCATGAAAATCCGTTCAATACTTTTGAAGATACAAAGGTAAGCGTAAAAAACTAAAATTGCCACTAGGGGGCACACCGGTAGTCGGATCCGACCAAAAGTCGTCATCTTCCGTTGTTAACATCATATAAATATACTTACACAATTTCGTAAAGATCCTGCGAACGGTTCAGGAGATACAGCCATAGGCGCAAAAAAAACAAAACTGCCACTAGGAGGCGCCACAGTAGTCGAAATCGTCGGAAAATCATTGTCAGCCGTCCTCTACATAGTAAGCATATACATGCCAATTTTCACAATCATTCTTTGAGCGGTTTGGTTGATAGAGGGGTGGACGCACAAAAACAGACTCGAAAACACTACAAATGGCCACTAGGTGGCGCAAACTATGTCGAATCCATCTGAAAACGGCAGGATAGCGTCATCTCACTAATAGGTGCCTACATACCAAATTTCATGAAAATCCGTTCAGGACTTTTGAAGATACAAAGGTAAGCGTAAAAAATTAAAATTGCCACTAGGGGACACACCGGTAGTCGGATCCGTCCGAAACTTCGCACATGCCGTCCCATTCATGAATGGAATATATGTGAAAACTTTCATGAACGTATGTCAAAGGGTTTTGGAGATAGAGCAGCGGACGCCGGACGCCAGACGCCGGACACCGGACGGACGCCGCCCGGACGGACGGACGGACGGACAGAGATGACGGCATAATGCGTCCACATATAAATATGTGGGCCATAAAAATGACCTCTAGTTTGCAAACAAATCAAAAAATGACCTCTAGTTTGCAAACAAATCAAAAATGACCTCTAGTTTGCAAACAAATCAAAAAATGACCTCTAGTTTGCAAACAAATAAAACACCAGCAACGCAGAGCGTTGAAATGCACCCACAAATGCATCACAAATGGTGTGCTTTTAGGGTTATTTATTTGTATCACAAAAATGGCCACTAGATGGCGCAAAAACATCAATCCATCCAAAAACGGGAACATGCCATAATTCATAAAAATCTATCAAGGAACTTCAGAGAAACAAAGAAAAACAGAACAAAATGAAATTGCCATTTGTGGGCACAGCGTGCGTTCCATCCACCTGAAAGTCGTCGTCTGTTATCTTCATATAAGTTCACGTACTAAATTTAATAAAGATCCTGCAGTGGGTTTTGGAGATACAGCCAAGGCCACAAAACAAAACAAAACTACCACTAGGAGGCGCCACAGTAGTCAGTCACCATCATCAAACGTTCTCTTCACACTGAAAACATAATTTTAAATGCCAATTTTCAAAACCATCCCTAGAATGATTTGGTTGATCGACGGGTGGACGCCAAAAACAAGACTAGAAAACAGCAAAAATAGCCACCAGGTGGTGCAAAATAACTCGATTCCATCCAAAAACAGAACGATAGTTTCATCTCACCAATAGATGTCTGTATTCAAAATTTTATGAAAATCTGTTGAGGACCTTTGAAGATACAGACTGGTAAACATAAAAAACTAAAACTGCAACTTAGGGGCACACCAGTAGTCAGATCCGTCCGAAAGTCGACTTCATCTAAATTAAGCAAAACTGCCACTAGGAGGCTCCACAGTATTCAAACTCGAAAAATTGTCGTCAGCCGTCCACTTCAAAGTAAAATCATACAGACATGCAAATTTTCACAATTATCCTGAAATGGGTTTGGTTGATAGACGAGTGGACGCCAAAAAACAGACTCGAAAACAGTAAAAATGGCCACTAGGTGGCGTAAACTAGGTCGAATCCATCTGAAAATGGAAAGGTAGTGTCACCTCATTAACAGATGCCTGTATGCCAAATTTTATGAAAATACGTTGAGGACCTTTGAACATACAGAGGTAAACGTAAAAAAATAAAATTGCCGAAAGTTGTTATAGTCCGTTGTCAACATCATATAAATACACTTACTAAATTTTGTAAAGATCCTTTGAATGGTTAAGGAGATACAGACATAGGCGAAAAAACAAAATAGCAGTCGAAATCGTCAGAAAATCATCGTCAGCTGTCCACTTCACAGTAAGAACATATGTGCCAATTTTCACAATCATCCTTTGAGCGGTTTGCATGATAGAGGGGTGCACGCAAAAAACAAACTCGAAAACAGCAAAAATGGCCAATAGATGGCACAAACTATGTTGAATCCATTTGAAAACGGAAGGACAGCGTCATCTCACTAATAGGTGCCTTTTTTACCAAATTTTATGAAAATCCGTTCAGGACTTTTGAAGATACAGACTGAGGTAAACATAAAAAACTAAAACTGCCACTAGGGGTATACTGGTAGTCGGATCCGTCCAAAAGTTCGCTCATGACGTCCCATTCACGGAAGGAACACATGTGCAAAATTTCATGAACATACGTCAAGGCGCTTTGGAGATAGAGCAGCGGACGCCAGACACCGGCCGGCCGGACAGAGATGACGGCATAATGCGTCCACATATAAATATGTGGGCGCATAAAAATGAACTTCAATTGTGAACACCAATTAAATTTTGCCAAGTACTAAATGAAGTTTAATACAACCTGCAACCGTTCTATTCAGATACAGTGTGGATCCATTTTAAACGATCTTAACTTTTACCCCAAAAATCATCCACATGTTCACAAGACATGTAGACATTGCTCTGTAGTGCCCGTTTAACACGACCTTCAATCGTTCTTTTTTAATTTAAAAATTCAATGGACAATGAAATTTACTTAGTTTTTTTGCTGATATATCCCTAGTCGATAACCCATTCAGTGACATCATCAAAATTAAGCGGGATACCCACCAGTGATATTGTGACACAGCATTTCCTACCCACACAATCACCAATATGTGCCAAGTTTAATCTTGATTATGTTACCAAATGGGTTACTGCTAGCCAGCCAGCTAGCTGTATGAAGACTATCGTCAAAATACAGGTAGGTACCACTGTGTTCAGCAGCCAGGGTAGTTCTGCTCGTCACCTGGCCGTGAAACTTGTATCAGACGGGGCACATGCAAAATCTGTGCAATAACTGTCACTCACCTTGCCCGTTACAGCCGTTTAATTGAAAAACAATCTATCACTGTCCTGCATAATTCTTCACATTTTGTAATAATGAAAAGTATTTCGTCGTTTTGAAAGCAGTATGCTTGTGCCACACGTATGGACTATTTCCTAAAATTTAGCTACATCTCTCGGGAGATGACGACCGTGCTTTGCAGCAGCAAAATGGATTCTGAAATTCAGTTTGCCGGTATTAAAATACAAAATTTGTAACTTAATGAAACCAGTTCCGATAATTTGATGTGACATCTACGCAACCTCGTGGAAGAAAAGTTGATTGAAGAATCGGCGAACAAACAAACTGGCCACTAGGTGACGCAATATTCCATGGCTCCGAAAGACAACACTAAAGATCGCTTAACGGTAGAACGCCATTTTTTCCAACACCGTAAAATAATTTAGTTTACTCAAGGAAGACAGGTAGTTTTCAATGACACTAATTTAGAAACAAATTTTAGTTGGTCATTTTTTTACCCACATCGGTGCAGAGCTGTATATTTAGTATACAGCCTAGGTGGATAAGTAATCAAGAAATCTAACTTCAAAGTCTAATAATATTTAAAAAAGAAAAGGAAAAGGAGGTATGGCAAAACATACACCACAGAACAATTTCAATTACAATACTTGGGAACACATATGATGGTAAAATTATGACCATCAGTTAGTATGCTGCATCTCACTAGTGCCATACACAACATATAAAAGATTAGTACTAAGCTCTAAAATTACACGTGTCAAACTACTGATTAATCCACTTGCAGTACTGATGGCTACACTTCAAGACAAAAACTAAATCCAAAATATACCCATACCAAGTTTGTCAATTTCCGTGTGACGTTATCGTATACGCTAAATAGTAATATCAGAACCTCGAGCAGCAATTTCAGAGGCAAGCCATATTTTGGAACACATTGTGTCATTGGACAACAACACCCTCATAAAACCAATCAACCGAGCAGCTAGTTGACTCCAAGGACTCTACTCCACTCGCCAATCCTGTGTGATGTACCAGATCTCAGAAGACCCATCCCATACCAACATATGGTGAAACCCGAGTGAACCCTGAGCACCAGAATCAAAAAACACAACAAAGCCACTGGAAAAGGAACACCTAAGTGCCTCTGAACATACTGAATGCAGTGATCACGCCAAGATTCTAACTAAATTGAACAAGAAAGCTCACCAGGTACTTCAGGTAATCTTCCTCCTACATACAAAGTACTAACTCTATGGGAAACAACCTGCCACTTGTTGGCAAAGGACTGTTCGAAGCAATGTTCAAAACATCCAAAACAGCTACAAAGCAGTTTTTGAGTTTTGAGCAAGAGAATTACTTATCTCCACCTGGGAATACCAAGACTCATGTAATTTGACCACACACATATTTACATTCATAAAACCTTTTATTCTACAAGACTATTTTTTGCTAGCAATATGGTTATGTACATCCTTTGCCATCAACACCGCAACTCTTTTTTGCGGAGTTCCGTTCCATGGGAAAGCATAACTCCCGCACTTTAATTTGCCGTTATATCGCAACTCCTCTCAAAACAGGTGGATTCAAGTGCGGCTGGAGCAATCCTAAGAAGTCACGTGAGACTCAATGAGACATTCATCCCTCTGCCATTACCAACTAGATAAGAAAAATCTGACAGACAACAACGCTGATCCGTCTGGTGTTTTGTTATTCTGCATCATAACTGGCAGGAGAAGTTCATTATGATTCAAATACGACGCCTGGTTTAAATGAGACGACTAATGGCAACTCCAATGTTGACAGTCAACGGGAACAGTAAGTGGAGTTAATGGCAGTGGAGTTGTCATAGAATTGAGTTCTTTATTGTGGTGCTGGTGAGGAAAACGACAGAAATAACCCTTTCGTTACAAGCGAATTTTTCTAAGATGCTGTTATTTAATAAAAGTCCTATTTTTGATAGACTTTCATGCAAAAGAGGAAATCTCTAAAATGAATCCTAACAGTATTTTGGAGAACACTGTAAGTATAAAGCATAATACCTACAAGATTCACGTGAAGTTGATAAGCCATGCCAGAGAAGCAAAGTTGCCAATTTCGTCAAATTTCAAATTCTTAAAAAAACATCTGGGCATTGCATTATGTACAAGACAAGATTCTGTGATCAAGAATTTTACAAATACCACCCTAATAAGCACCCAGGGCACTTACAGCGCAGATGTGTCTCACTAACCATCCTGATTTTGCACCGGTGTGATTACGAGTGTTTTAGAGGGTTGAGAAAAAAAACTGGCGAAAACATCCTACACCCAGAGGATCATATAGAAGCCTCATAAACAAGTCGGTCATCAAACAGGTTATATAAAAATACATGTTCTCACGCCTTGAATTAATTGTAATTATTTATGTTTTCATGGCCAACTACTGTCAATTCTCCATAATCAAAAACTGATCAACAACCGATCCGACGAAATGCAGGCCACTGACAAACACGGCAAAGTTTCACGGCCTCATACTTGCGACCTCATTCTTCACTACCACGAGCCATTTCCGTAGCATTATGGGCTCTCCAGGAAATCGAAAAAATGATATACCCGCTTTCCTCGCAGCTTCATACACGGTTCACACAAGCAGAAAAGATACACCACATAACAGCGGCATTCACTCTGCAGAAGAACCACTGAAGTCGCTGCGTCGTTTCTCACCTTCCTCACAGGTAAACGCGACACCTCTCGGCAAGGTAAGATCAACAGTATACGAGGTGACGTGGATATAGACCGATTAAGGCGGTAAAAAAGACAAATTAAATCAAATAGCATTCTCCTTTAAGTTTTCCAAATACCATCCCTAAGATTTTTAAGTTCCCGTGGAGTTGGGATTGACCGCAGGTTAAGTCTAAATGGGCACTACATCGCACCCAGAAACATGAGAAAAATCTGGACGAACACACGTTGTCACGTAATATCTGTTTTGAAATTCGTCTGCATGTGTGTGCCGAGTGAGAGATTCACTCCTGTTGACAAGTACACTGTGTCTGTTCTGAAAGGCCAGACCATAGTGGGACACGTGCCTCGCGAGATCTGCAAATCTTTTCGAGTTCTTTTTTGAAGCACTGTGGAAGTTTGAAGTGTATATTCACGGCTAAATACTGACAATTAGCAGCAAGACTCTAGAAATTTGGCGCGGCAAGGCTCGTGGTCTAGCAATTTGGTGCACAATGATTTTTAAGGACTGTTGGATATTATTGATAAATTGAAGACTTTACTGTAGAATTTTAGAACTCTAGGCAAGGCATTTTTCAAATGTATACACGTTCGTGGGCTGGGCACTTATTTAAGTGAAATCTGTAAACGCGTGGGGGGCGCTTATTGGAGTATTAGGGTGAATATGGTATTCAGTTTTACGGCTGGTGTACTATTAGTCTTTAAAATTTATGTAAGACACTCACTCCGTGGTAACTAATGTAACCTAACCTAAGTTTTGAATGACAAGAATAATTCAGTAAAGGCATGGCAAGGTATTGAGAGATTTCCGCAACAATGGAGTATGAACACTTAAATTAGCCAAGTTTCACAGGAAATGAATACTAAAGCCAACTGTTGGATGAGACGTGAGATTAAACACATCTCAATTTTGCAGAAACTGGCCGAGTTCATTACATAGGGGGTGTCTATTACCTGCATCCTAAATCTGACACTTCCGATGACCCAAATTTCATTTTACAGATTTTTTATTATTTGGTTTTTGCCTTAAACTTTAGACTCCTTAAGTAGCACAATTTGGAACATTCTCAGTGCAGAATTTATTGCATATAAAACAGGCCACTCGGGCAGTGAATTCGGATTCTATCGGGTCTAGTCTCTATACAATAAGACCTTGACTTTTCAACTTTAGTCATTAACTTTGACTTTAACTTTCAAAGTTATCTTTTACTTTTAAACCTTTGGCTTTGAAGACTTGGGGGATTTTAGAATCAACCCAATATAAAGTAATTGACCTACCACAAGCTCCGCCCCCTTGCCTAAGGTCGACAAACATGTTGTTTGTCGGGTAAAATCATGGTGGTTTGGAAACGAAGGTGTGTCATTAGAATGCTGAGTTTTGATGGGTCACTAAAAATCCTGGCGATAGGTCAGTTGAGATGATGACCTCAGTTACAGAGGACAAGTTGTAAGTTTGTAGATTTATATTTTATATTATATTTGGTGTTGAATTAACCACCTCTGCAGTTTCTCTCTTTGTAAGATGTCACTACGGTTCTTTCGCTTGTGATACAAATGAACTAAAAAATACACAACGCTGCAAACATTTTTACTTTGATGAAACAGTAAAAAAGTATATTGCAGATCGGTGATGGATGCAACCATGATTCCTGTTACAAAACAAAATTAACAAGTTTCCCTTATGAAAGAGAATGTCTCGGGAATTTTTTAAGTGCGGATAACAGCGATAATGATCATCAAAATTTTACATTTGGGCTTTAACTTTAACCCTTGATCCCGAAAATGCTATAATTCTCCAGTAGCATGCGCCACTACGAAAAGCTCATCAAATCATTTGTTGCTGGCATCAGTGAACACTTGACTGAGGTTCAACTTGAGTAAAATATTTAGAAATTTACCCCGCTACCAGAGCACAGGAGAGAATTAGAAAATTTTGAAAGGCATATTGGTGAAACAAATACGCCACCCTTAATAAAGAACTCGTTTAATATCTCTTTGAAACAGACTTGAACAGCACAGGGATTGCTCACAATCCAATAACTAGCATAAGGTCACTACCAAATTAGCCAAATGAGTAAAGAACAGTTTTCCAATGTATAATGTACATTAGCAGAGTTATCCACAATAACAATTTCAAATTCAACGCAAATTTCTAGACTTCAGTATCAGTAGAGATGTTAAAACATCTCCGCTGGAGGTATTTATGTACGACCTATGTTTCAAAAAATAATGTACATTGAACTGGTCAGGCATGACCTACTTTTTAACACTTTGTAGGGCCTACACGTGAAAACTGCTTATGGCTGTCTCACAAATAAAAAAATTGTTGTTAAAAGCACGTGGACAGGAAGCGCGTGCTACATACCTGTCCCTTGACATCCCAGACATTAGTCTCTGGGAATTATCGATGAAGCTACGCCGGGTAGCCATATCGGCAAGAAATAAATATCGGGCACTAATTTCAGGAAGTTTCTAATGCCGTAAAAACTGTTGCGTTGTTTTTAAGAGACAATGCCTTATTAATCACTTTTTCAATGTATTCATAATTGGTGTTTTTAAAGTAAACTACCTGATAAAATGCCCCACTAATAGTGGACACCTCCACCCCCCAATCTCCCAGAAAATAACTCAGACTCACACATCAAGTCACTTGGCCAATCTATGACATTCGGCTTTAGGCCCTGCCGAGACAAATCTCGCACATTTTAATAACAGATGTGATCAGCAAGTGCTAAATAAAACACGTTCTCGTGATACTGCTTGTTACAATTTAGTTACAATGCACACCTCCGGCAAATGAACGCTGATGACACGCACGCGCTCACTCACTCACACACGCAGACAATCTTCAAAACAAAGGTCACATGACTACGACATGTGTGTTCGTCCAGAGATTTTTCTCACGTTGCTGGATATAATCTTTCGCAGATTTAAACCTATCTTGTTCATAATACCGACTCCACAGGAACTTAAAATCTTAGGGACGGTATTTGGAAAACTTAAGTGAGGATTTCAGGTAATTTGTTGAATCCCAACTATATTTTTGTTCAAGCTGCCCTGTCGAGGATCGCTAGGCAACGGCGCAAAAAGTCAGCGTGTTTTCGCTCTGGTATTTCAGCACAATTTTCTGTAGAATGATCGTAATTTAACAATGACAAAGTTTGACAGTTTTGTTGTTTTACTTAAATCCAGTTTAGTAATTAGTAAATACATACTACCATAACTTCCTGATGGAACACTATTGAAGAATCCGGCAGCTCAAACCTAACTCATACAAATGCTCCACAATTTAGCTGCAGATGGCGCTGCTTTCACACCAAATTTGAGTTTTTTCTAATGAGACAATCACTACTGTCTATACGGGTTGTTCATGTTACTGAAAAGACACGCGCTTATCTGAGTCATCTCTGGGAGTTCTAGTCAGATTATCATACCGCCGTGATCTCATATCTTGGGATCTTGTTCACTCGTCGCAACGTTCCAATAACTGGTGACACACGGCTGGCAGCTTATTTGGGACCACAGACTAAGTTACATGAAATGTTGAGTTAGGTACAGCGAACTTGCCTGAAGCGGCTGAGCTAGAGAGATGAGACTGTGCTTCCCTGCTGAAATCTCGATTCGTATTTCTACTGTCAAACCACGCTTAAATTTTATGAATGGCCTATCTAAAAATTCCAATGAAGGTAGTGGAAAGTCATTGAAAAAAAAAACATCCACCATGTGTGAAAATGAAACAGATACTAGATAATCTCAATGAAAAACATTCTTCACATATTCCGTTTCGAAACATGAATCATCAAAAAATATGGAACACGAGCAACTGTCTTTGTAAATCAGGGGAAATAATTCTGCTATTAGGAAAAGGTCAATTATTCACATAACTGGGGTGAGGGATTGAATTCATTTAAAATCCTCGTCTCAAAAGGCATTCTAGTACAAAAACTTAAAAATATATACCAAATTAAGTAATATGTAACATGGCATAATGTTCACATCCTTTCTGTTATCAAACTTAAAGAATTTTTTGGCACAATTTTGTACCTCGGCCGAGAGCGAAAAACCATCGACTAATCCAGTCTATTTCCATGACCTGAGTTCCTGTGTGTCAGATCAGGAACGATTCCTGAATGCCAGCCATGTTGTCCTTGAAAACGTATTGACATCACCGTGATCTTTAATGCGTTGGTACTTTGTTTGGTTGTTTTTGATTCCCCTTTTGGTTCTTTTTATACAAACTTGATTATTTAAAGTCCAAATTTTACCTGTTCTTTGCATATGACGAATGGTCTTTAACGCTTAATCATAAGTTTGTGAAGTACTGTCGCCAAGTGTCCCGTAGCCAATGCTTGGCTACTGAGGTCAACCCTGACTCATCGCGATGGGAAAATATTGCAATGTTAGGCGCATGACGCAGTATTTTTTAAATATCTTCGTCACGGGAATTTCACTCATTCAGGACCAGGTAGCTAATTAATATTTTCATCTTGCCCCGTGGAGCACAGATGTCCACGCACGGCAAGCCAGGCGGTCCGGCTCTGCCGGCTAGCAGCGTATACGAATGTTTCTGGCTAAGTTGGAATTATTCCTTTTACTTTAAACTCTGAGTCAATAATACTTATATTACTTATACTTATAATACTTAATACTGATACACCATGGCAAGTTTTCTACCTTAAGTTATTTTGCCCGGCCACCAAATGGTATTCTCTTGGCAGCCAGCTAAAGTCACGCCTAAAGTTGTTTTCCATATTCTAGCAACTTTAACTGTAAGGATATTCTCACTGTATAGCAATTTTATTCGATAATTTGATGTAGCAAATTCGTTGTTCTGTTTATACTCAGTCTGTTTGTTTACCAGAGTTAACTAAACCCAGTAAAACACGCCTTAAGTTAGCCTAGCCCACCATACTCAGCCCGGGTTGTTTTTCAATCGTAGGCACAGGACTGTTGCTAAACCAAAATTTCATGCAAGTGTCGGAAACTATCATTGTATGTATACCGCATTCATGATTAGAACCATTTATTCTGATAAAGCAGTCGGGGACGGCATGACTTCGTCTTTTGTCAGTGCGAGTGGTCTCGATCGGTCTGCACTGGGTCACTGCCGCTGCAGGTCCGAGCCCGGCAAAATAATTTCTGTCAAAATTTATTTAGCCACATTTTGTCAAAATTTTCAGTACAAATTGCCCCTATTTTTTGATTTTATTAAAGTTAAGGTACACTGTCAATTATTTTATCCTCATTTGCAGGCTGGTAACAAACACTGCTCCAATTGCACAGCCAGCGTTCTTAAGCCTAGGTTCCTAAATGAATTGTACTTCTGGTTTCGCGGTAAGTTCAAAATGGCGGAGTGATCTTCTGGTCAGAACAGGCCTTTATGCAGCATATGCCCTGGCACTAGTTTGGCCGCCCTGGCAAGGACGCCCAATGGATGCCCACTGTCAATTGGAACCTTTCAAGTTTGGACTCACACATTGTAATGAATACTAAGAAGCCTCTGAAGGCTCACAGTGGGGCTGTTTTTTCAAAGCAGGAAGAAATGTACAATGTATATACAAAGTATATACAATGTTGCTATGCTCACCCTTGGTTGATGGCATTGTAAAAGTCTTGGTCTATTTTTTTAGTAAAAATGCTCACTACAGAAGGCTGTTTCGTAAACTTAAATGTAAAAACCTTGGTCTATGCATTTTTTTATAAAAAAATGTGTGTGTCTGGGGGATTGCTGGTGGTGGGGGGGTCATGCGTCGGAATCATGGACACCCTAGAATATTGGGAAACCCACTTCGGACACCCTATGTTCGAAATCCTGGATAAAGGCCGGGGTCAGAATCGTGAGTGACGCGTTTATTTAAACTTTCTACTACTGATTGTGTATTGGTTATGGGATAAGCACTACATGCTTCCTTATGTTTTCTAACCATTTAATAAGGGTTAAAACTGTGCTTCTAGGACTTTAACAGGGGCAAAGGGGAGTAATTCACATAACTGGGGATATGATAAATATCCCATACAAGCCTAACACATTATGTGGATGCAGCCTGAAAGTTGTCAGGTTGATAATTATGTCTTCAATAGGTAAAAGTAGACAGATACGTGATCCACAACTGTAACCGTGTTAACGTTCAGGGTACTCAACTGAAGAAACCATACAATCAAGGGATCAGGGACTCATCTAGGATTTAAAAATTGGGGGTCTAAATTCGTGAGACTGACGAGTCGTGCAAAGCGCAAATCTGACGCGCGCAGCGCTGATAGGGGGTGGGTGGGAAGTTGGGGGAGGTGGGGGTTGGAAGTTTGGGGGGGGGGGAGATGGGGGAATTCCCCAACCCAGTGAGGAAAAAATTGTTACATAAAAAAGGTCATTTCCTTGCATTTAATTTAGCACACTGTTTGGATGTCTTTTTCTTGTTCAAAGGACGGCACATAGGGAAAGTAAACAAAAATTAGGAGGTTTGTTCCATTCAGGATGTGTGTGTATTGTCACTAGGCTGCAAAAATCAAGATATGTAAACCTTTTTAGTAAGATAATCTATGTTGAGTTGCATGATAGACAGCATGAGTACAGGACTCAATGTATCTTGAAGCTCTCAAAAGAGAAGAGTAAAATTAATGCAGTTGAGAAACCACTTAAAATTGTGAGAAGACAATGAAGTTGCATTCGAAAGGACATGAAGAAATAAATTCTAGAGTACATGTGTACGTGTCGTTACATTGCACAGTAATGCAATTCACGAATCTACAAAAACAAGACCATATCCTCAACAAATTCACAAATCAGTATCACCAGTGCTCAACACGGTCAAAAATCTCCGCTGGAAAATAGGAGTGACGGCGTATGTGCACTTGCGCGTGTATACCCGGACTTGGCTTCGTAAAGGACCGTGACCAAAAAAATAAAACGTCGAAACTCCGTGTTTGAATTTGGCATTCGTATTTTTACGTTTCTTAAACATTTCTACGAGCGCTTTACTCGTAAATTTCACGTCATTTGGCTACGAGCGTAGCCAGTGGTCGCCGGGGACATCGTAGTTGTTACGTCTTCTGCAGTGCATTTTAAGTGGACACTTTGCTGAATTGAAACTTACACGGTTGAAAGTCAATCACTGTCTTTCATAGTACCCTAAAAGAAATTTAATCTTAAAAAGAACCATTCTTTTCTTGCAGTTTAAGAGTCAAATCCCCGGCCTGGTTCACAGCCGAAGTAACAGGTGCTGTGCACGTGATTGGCTGACCTACTTTTTTTCCATATACGGCACGCAGTGCCACACACAGAGGATAAACTCGAATCGCCCAATAATCATGGAATTCCACAATAAGTTGAAGTATTTCGAGGCATTTATTTTCATGCTAAGTTATTCATTGAATACGTAACCAACATTACACACCACATTTTTTTCT
Source organism: Phoronis australis (assembly GCA_002633005.1). Lineage (NCBI taxonomy): Eukaryota > Metazoa > Phoronida > Phoronidae > Phoronis > Phoronis australis. Next base: position 114,093 of record NMRA01000226.1, on the reverse strand, counting down.
CATAAAGTTTGCACTGCATTCTCGTGCATCAATATAAGTTGTTGTGCCGTGCGGATTTTTTTGATATTTTTTCATTCATTCGTTCGAGTTGCTACGGAGCTATGCGAACAAATTAAGGAAGTTTGCGCTAAGTTTTATCTGGTTTGCATGTTCAACGACATTGATGGCAATTGTACGGCAGGTCAGTGCTAGAATTTTGTCGGGTATTATTTTTTTCGAAGTGTACGTTCTCCGTCGGCTATTTCAAATTGGCTGCTCCGTCGAATATATCGAGTGCCGCTTCAACTTCCGCGTCGGCAACTAGCATTAGGGGTACGGCAAATCCTTTGAACTTCGGGTGTGTGGGTTCTTCAATTTCAAAGATTAAGTGTCCATGTATGGGTAGTTAGCGCTGGATGCAATATTTCTCGACACTAGTCGTGCGGGGGATTCCGTATGAAGTCACCTTGATGTCACAGAATAGGAAGGTATTCTCCAAAGATGGCTGCCAGTATTTGCCGATCGTCATTGTGACATTTATAGTAAAAATAGACGGCAAAAGTTTCTAATGTTGAGTTATTTCTTAATATTTAGCGAACTTAATCAATGAATTGTAGGTTTCAATGAAATTTATTGATAATAAATGTTAAAATTCTTCGTTTAGCCTTCATTTTCGCCGAGGTTGTTTTGGAACAGGCCGTCTTTTTTCCGTCTTGGCCGTGCCGTCCAAAGCCGTCATTTTTTTAAAAGGCCGTCCCAAGGACGGCTGCTAGATGAGTCCCTGCAAGGGATGCGTCAAACCCGGACTGTCTGACAGTGAATTAGAATTTGGCAGATAAGATCATCAATCATGCAAGCAAAGGTTAACAACCAACGGCATATAGTTGCGCAGTGAACAACAAAGAAAGAATAACGATCAATTGTTGGACTAGCAACTCGAATCACCAGTTGCTAAGCCTGGTACAGGATACAGTAACATCTCACGAATTTCATGTTTCAAGGGCAACAATTTTTCAGACTATTGTCTGGTGGCAGCTATGGTGCACACCCTGAATGTGCTACACTTCTCGTGAAAAAAGTTCACTTGTCAGCCATACTTTTTCCGAAATTAGTGAGATTTTAACGCACTGATTAAATGCAAGGCAGAGGGTCTGACAGGACATAGTAGACTTAGCTAAGAATTTAACTGTTAACGTCGTAAAAAATTATAAATCATAGATAACGCAAAGGCTAAGAACAGACAGGGCGCTGGAGGAAGCAGGCGAGAGGCTCTTACCGTGACGGCAAGCTCCAACTAAAACTGAAAATGACGAAGAAAGCATCACCATGGCAACACAATTAAGGAAAATAGCCCACCACACAGACAAAGTTAAACTCAAGTATAGCAGAAATAAATCGGATATCAATTCATTTGTAAGATTTGTTATTTGTTACAGAATATGTAACTGTTGCTGCAACACGGCACATTGCCATATTGGGTTGGTGTAAAGGAAATGAACAACCAGTGTATGTGTAAAGATGATGAATCAGAACATTACCTTGCAATGACTTTGTACTCCATAGTGACAACAGTATTGAGCGTGTCGGTCATCTCTGCAGTGCACTCCATGTCCAAGTAGTTCATAACCACGCAGCTTAGTTCAGCCTTCCCAGGGGGTACTGTAATGATTAAGAGTATCGCAACATAGCACAGAGGAAAACTGATCACCGAGTGGAAAAGGACAGACCATGCAAAAATAACAATCTCCTTTTACGCTTCCAAAGCAAGTATTCAGATAAGGAGTTTGGGAGGGCTTTTTCCAAATTTGAGTCATCTCAACTACCCTAGAGAGGGAAAAACAGATTATTCAAGTCACAAATATTCTGACTAGCCGATCAGTTATTTGTTGCCACAACAACAATCACAACTTATCAACATTAAACTGACGCAGAGTTTAGTATCAGAATCGAAACAATATAATAATTGGTAGCGAATACCAAATCATTGCCGATAACACTCCGATTTTCAAATACGGGAACCCCACTCTTGCAATAATCGATCTTGACATCTTTTTTTAAAACAAAAAGTAGGCCACATGCCCTTACTGGGACAAGCTACAAACAGAACTGAAAATGGCGAATACATCCCCATGGTAACGCTTATAGTAATTATGCAGAAATAAAGTAATTGACAAATTTTAACAAGGGGCACTTAAAAGTGTTCAGTTAGTGCTTTTAGAGATCAGACGGAGAGCTTTTAAAGACAATGGAATTGATCACATACCTTAATATGCTATCATTGCAAAACTTTCAAGTAAACGCTGCCAAAAATATCCATTTACTTGCCATAATATCAGTGTTTGTAAAGAAATATAAGGAACTTCTTGACAAGGAAAGAAGTGTGCATGCTAGGTATTCTTCCACCAGATGGCATGGTGTCTAAACTTATTCGGTATTGATAGTGCAGACAAGATATGAAGCGATTTAAGCAGATAACGATACATCAATAGCGAGAAAATAAACGGGGCAACAGTTCTGCAGGCCAGCACTCACTAATATTACACAACATTAAAATGGTTTACCCAGACCGATAGCAAGAAACATTTCTTCATAACACAAGCATCATTCAAAGCCAAATTTTATTTAAAACATGTGTTTAATCAAAACACACTACAGATATGTCATTAACTTAGCACAAAAATAATTACCGAAATTTTCATTTTTCAACGTCTAAGGCCGATTACGTTGCAGCGAACACTACACTTATAACTACATAATCGTGGTTTTATGACATCTCCACAATACAAAACAAGGTAATGACTGAGATTTCTAATTCAAATATTTCGAGAAACCAAATGTAATGTCCACTTGTCCAACACAGAATGTGCAAATAGGCGAGGGATTACAGGGCACACTTCAAACATCCCAGGAATAGCACAAAGACAGCCGTCAGACAAAACTGTCAGCAACTACGACAAAGTATTCTTAAAGCCACAAGTAAAGCCATCTACAAAACCATCGTTTTGGTTCGTATTCTGGGGTAGAACTATTTGATTTCAATTTATTCCTTAATACAATGAGTTAAATATTGGTCCTAATTACATGATAGAATCACAGATCAAAAGGAATTCACTGATTGGCTCAACAGGGAGATTCACTGCCATTGAGTTGATATATTCTAATTTTGATTCATTCTAAATTTGAATCTTGTTTATTTTTGTTTAGACCTCATGCATGCAGAGTGAGACTTTTAATGAACATGTAAAAAACATAAAATAACGCAGATTCTAGCAAGATACCTACATCCAATATTGTTGACAACTACAGTCTGCACATACGTGGTGTCGTTAGTTACTGAAGATAGCATGATGCAGGAATAGGCGCCCTTGGAGGCCAAGGTGACATTGGTGAGCTCCAGTGCGATGGCTGTCTCATTCACTATAGTAAGTTGAGGGTCACCCGGATAGTAGACACGTTTTAACACACCGTGAGACAAAAACTTGAACCCCATCAAGCTAGAGTTGCCAGCACCAGTGTAGCAATGTTTGTCACACGTCAAGTTGACATTAGATCCGTAGACCAAATACGCATTTGTTGGATCGATTCCTGGAATGCATAACACAAATGATATGAATGGTAAAATAAAGAAAAAATCCAGCGACATGACCCCGCATACCAGAAAGATTTTAATCTAAGTATGTAAGAAGTACAAAGTACACCTAGCAGTGCTCGACAAAACCATAATGCGAACTCGCCAAATTATACCTGGCAAAATTCTCAGATCGCCAAACCGGAACTGAGGTCACATAACCTTGATTGACAAGAGCAGAAAATGAAACACCTCAAGTGAAAAGCCGGCAAACTCGGGGAAATGTCTGCACGAGATGGCTCGGGGAGGTTTTTTGCTCTAGTGCAAAATTGTGGGTGTCTTGTGTGCACGATGGTGACCAACTTCCCACTGTATCACCCTTTCAGGGCTAATCATTAATATCCTGCGCTCACCTCCTGAGGCACACAAAATGCATTTGAGCCCTTCCGACTTCTGCTGAACAGGTACAACGTCCGTCTCTTAACTTCCTATAGCATTTGAGAGTTTGATCAAATTTGGCAAGACGGCTTCATGGCAACATGGGATTTTTACCTGGTCACCACAAAGCCATCTGGTGCCTTGCAGATCACCAAATCGAGCCCTGCACGGACTCTCACAATTTTCATATTGAAATGAAAATACTGTTAGGTCCCATCATCTATTCCACTGCAGAGTGCTACTGTGTGGGCTTGATAGCATGTCATTATCAGATCAAAAACAATCTGACAGAATGACTGGGAAATTGCACACGACTACTGACGGTTGGTTACATGTTAAATCCACCTTCAGGGTCTCGTCATTACCAAACATCACCGGGAAACCTATTCATCTTAAAATTTCTGACGTGCACTGAAACTGAGTGAAGAGATAGCAGTACTAAGATACAGCTACAAGTGAGACATTTTCAAAGCCATTGTTACAAAAATTGTAGCAAAAGCAACGAAAAGTATTGAAATGCGTCCACGACTGCACCACAGCTGAACCTGCCAGAAGGAAGTAAATGTTGTAATCTGTTGTCACGTTCATAAAAATCCATCTGCCATATTTCACAAAGATCCTGCAAGGGGTTTAAAAGATAGACCTGTGGATGCAAAAAATACCACTAGAAGACGCCACAGTAACTGAACCTGTCAGTTGTGCTGTGGTTGTTAACAGAAACACATCTGTTAATTTTCTTGATGATCCCGGGTTTGGGGAATAGAGGAGTTGATGCCGAACACTGCATGCAAGTGATCCCGCTCTTTATGCTGATGTTTAGAGATGTGCTCATTAAGGCAATTAGTAACATCAGATGAGTACAGCCGTAGAAATCGCTTTCGCATTATATCCAGGTTCTCATTCATTCTCTTGCTTACATTCTCTAGTAAGACTGAACTCAGAGGAGTAGGAGGCACTTTTGTGCTATATTCGATTGTCTGTCAGTAAGGCAAGGATTATAGCCCGGGTCTCCCAAACAGAAGTCGAGAGCTCAAACCACTGAGCCAAACAGTCTCCTGATAATTATTTCCTTCCTAATAGGTGGGGCCTTGGTGAGATCAAATAGTAAACGGGAAAACGATTCCAATTTCTGATACATTTCGGTATCAAAAATGTAGGAATTAAACTTCAGTATTTGGTATCAGTATCGAAGGATTGGCATTGAATTGGCAGTATCGATAGGGATGTCGCATTATTTCCAGATTATGGTACCCGACCCTATGCCATCTACCATATTCGCCCTAATAAGCGACATGCCCCTATAAGCGCCCCCAATGCCTTTTCAGACTTTGCTAAAATAAGCGCCCAGCCCATGAAGGTGTACATGCGAAAAATGCAGTTCTAAAATTCTACAGTAACGCCTTCAATTTATCAATAAGATCCGACAGTCCTAAAAAAAAATCATGCGGAATTTGTAGACCACAAGCCTCGCCGCTATATCGGTATTTAGTTGTGACTATACACTTCAAACTTCCGCCGCAAAAATTTTTTGCGTTATCTTTAAGAGGAATTACTTAATTAATCGTAAATTGGTGTTTTTAAAGTTAAAATGACCCACTGATAGTGAACACTTCCGCACCCGTACACCGCCCCCCCCCCGAATCTCCCGGAAGATAACTGTTAGACCGCCACGCATCCAGTCACCCAGCGGGACTATATTTGATATCGGCCTTACCAAGACAATTCTCGAACATTTTTTACCAGATGAGATAAACAATTGCTAAATAAAACACGTTCTGCTTTACTGCTTGTGTTTATTTCCTTAGTTACAATGCACACAAACATCACGTGACAACATGTCTGTTCGTCCATAGATTTTTAGACTTATTATGCAGTTAATCCAGACTGCACAAGAACTTAAAAATCTTAGGGAGAGTATTTTGAAAACTTAAGGACTTCAGGTAATTTGTTGAGTCGAAACTTTATTTTTATTCAAGAATTCAAGTTGCCCTATCAGCAATCGAGAGGCAGCTGCGCATCAGTTGGCGAGTTTTTGCCCCGGGATTTCAGCACAATTGTCTGAAAAAACGATCGTAATTTAACAACGAAGTTTGATAGCTATGCCCTACAATTTTGTAAACATTCTGTCATAGATGAAAGATATGTCACAGAGTGTAAATTTGATGAATCCTAGCTTACGGTTTCACCCGTTTTGGAGACCAGGTTTCAACCGCTTTACGCTATTATAAGCGCCCCACCCCTGAAGCGAAATTTTCTAAGCACCCTGGGCGCTTATTTGAGCAAATACGGTGATCCCACTTGTTATTGCTGAGGACCTGTGTCTTGCCACTGACTTCAAGGCTCAGCTCACAATTCCTGAAGATATGATTTGCATCAGTCGTCAACCATTTGTCAGTCTACCTGGTTTTCTGATGTCCCTAATTACTTCTTCATCATGATAACTCTACATGTAATTATAATATACGAACTGTCAATTAAGAACAACTCTGCAGTGCAACAGATCTTTGTAGCAAAGTACATCAGGTATTTTTCTTTTACGTAGGTGCAGGTTTGGCTTCTAGAACGAAGCTATGAATGCAAATCAAGCCAGCAATTTTTGCAGCCAAATTCTAAAGTTTGAAATTAGCACAGGCTAAAGGGGCAAACTGCCCTAAATTTTAAAATTTTGCTTGTATCTGTTGTAGTTCTTTTCTAACCTTTTCTAGCCCATGAAAATTTTCTGGTTTTGCTTCAAGTTTTAGAATTTGGCTGTGTAATTAAATCTTAAGTAAGTTGTAACCCTGGGAAAAGTGAATTCATTGACTAACGCACCATAAATCACTGCCAAGGATCAATCAAATCTGAACACATTGCACCACTTTCCGAACGTTCGCATAAGGTCAAACAGTTACTTACTTCCCGGCAATACCGGTAAGCCAGGGATCTGGATAGGACACACAGAGCTACAGTCCACCGCAGACAGAATAGAGGCAAGACAACACAGCAGCAACCTGAACATCTCTAGTGGTGTGAATACAGAGCTGGCATGAATCTGAAAACAAAACAAATAGGGTAGCTAAACCTTATAAGTGCCACATTAACAGTAACTGTTATTAAGTTCCCCCATTCCAGTCAAACAAACCATCTAGTATTTAGACCCGTATTTCCAACACAATGTAGAGCATCAATATTGAGAATGAATTGTTGCATTTTTAAGCTGCCTTCAACCACAAAGTAAGTCATGTGCATGCATACAGCACATTTTACAAGCCATGAAATTATATATAAACATTCCCCCAAAAGGGAGCAATATCAACCATGCTCGCTTCAATTAGAAACATACCAACAACATCTCATGATATTTCTTAAGGTTGGCAGACTGGGAGGCAGATGAAAAATCAAAAAGCCAGCAGAGGGCGCAGTATAAGTCACATCTGTCTGACACAAGGCAGGCAGGGTTGGGGGGGTGTCATTTTAAATGCTTTCCGTGTGGTCAAAGTCAAAATCAAAACGTCTTGAGTAGGTTACACAACTTTTGTCCTGCCCTTGCAAAACATGTTTCGATTTGTTTTTTTTACTAAAGACTATAATTTTTGGTTACGAGAAGAACTACCAGTTTGTAACTTTTATCTTTGAGGCCAAGCAATGTGTCTAACATGATCTGTTGGGGCAAGCCATGATTTTGAGCAAGGCTCCGGGCACTAATAATCAGTACTAGGTTCTTCCCAACCCCAAAATTACTCCTCAGCTGAGATACATCCTATGATGAAATTGATTCAACAAGATAGAGCTGTAAAGATATTTTTTTGCGCAGTAGCTTACAAATGACAATTAAGCTTGGATTTCACAACCATTTCTAGCCACAACTTTATAGTCGTAACGATAAAAGTGAAGTAAAAAATATTTGTCCAGCAAGATGAATCACTGGCGAGACAAGAAAAGCTGTTGAAAAATTGGGGTGGTAAAATCAGTGAGGAAAGCACCTCACCAAAATGGATAATGAGGCATTTTCTCATCTCGCTACAGAAGTCACACGCGAAAATCACCAACCCTGTCAGCTATTGATGGAAAAACCCATGGCTTATTTTTTGAGTTGCAGCAAAGAAACTGAGCCATGAAAGTGTATCGCCACATGTTGGGTTTTTCTGCTTCATGTAGAAAGCAACTATTGTATTGCTACATGAGAAAACACTAGCCAAATCCAGATTTATGAAAGTATTGTGGTAAAAAAGACAACCTAAAACATAAGCCAAACTAAGTTTCCCTCTCAGTTGTCTCCAGTTGACTCTGCTGAATACTACTATTGAAAATTTTCAGTCAAGTTTCAGTGTCCCAAACTGAACAAACCACAACTCTAAATCAAGTATTGAACAATTTACCTCGAGAACTTCATGAATGACTGACTAAGGGACCTGGCATCACTGTAGCCTGTAAATGACTACAATTCCTTTTATAACAGAAAATATGGCACTTAACTTCCTGTTCCATCTACTATCACGCATTAGTTGATGAATAGAAACCAATAATGGAATAGATTAGAAATGTTCATGATTTCTAATAATAGTACACAGAAATAATAGTATAAACTCCATATTTTTGCATCTGGCAAAAAGGAATAACAGAAGACCAGAAAAGCGAGGAAAATTTAATAAGCACATAGAATGGAATAATGGTATTTGACCGCAAATTAGAGTAATTTTAACAAACCGTATGTTTTTAGTGCAGGCAGATTTCTGCCCCCGACCGGAACTCGAAGTCTCGAACCCAGCACCTTTTGGTAACCGTGCAGGCCCTCTAGCCACTGAGCCATCGGGGCCACCAGTCATGTAAGAGGGATGTTGTCTTAAGTAATCAGCATTGAAGCATAACACATCAAAGTTTATGCAACAACACTATGCTATTATTATACACACAGACGGTTATATGTCATGGTGACCCCTGATCAAGAGTCGTACATTTTGAGTGTTCCAGGAACTAGCAAACATCTATTGAAAGAGTACACTTGGTATGATACTGAGAGAATATCAAGTATCAAACTGGTATCATAAATCAAGTGAATCAGTATCTATTCGTGACAGTATCAGTTTCAAGACCATTTTCAAAAACCTTGCATCCAACCAAAGTAACCGATAAATTATGATTCAGAGAAGTGTATGGCAAAGAGGTCCATCAATTAACAGCAGAGAGAGAACAGGTTGTAATCAGTCCTTCGTGGACAGCTCGACTTTCTGGCTCAAATATTATAGCCGGTAAAACTTAGGAGCATTTTCGCCATTTGACAAGTATTCAACAGAAAACACGTGGGTTGCAGGTCTTTTCCGGCTTTTAATCAGATCTCCGAAAGTGAATATATGAAATACAATATGCAATTTAGCTAAAAACCTAATTCCCTGTATTAACATTTTGTTCAGACTGTAGTTTACAACAGTCATGGCTTAACCACAATGCTCCCCCTACACTCTATTGATTGGATAGGAATATTTAACACCTCATTTCAGAATCAACTTGACCTGCCTTATCAATGGGAACACAGTTCTAATGTGACTGAGAAGCTGACTCACAGGATCAATTGGTCAAAGGAGGAAATTGATCAAACAAAAAAAACACAGTGAACAGCCAGCAGCTGCCCTGCAAAACACACCATTGAGATAATCAATATTCACCTTGAAACAGGGTTATATTGGGGAGGGGGACAGTCTGTGGTTGGGGAAAGGAATGCTCAGGCATTAGATGAAATAAAATGACACAAATCAATTACTTGTGAATAATAGAATCCTTGTTTAGACAGACATTGGGGGCGTATTGACTTAAGAATGCAACATGCAAGGCATGAAACTAATGTTGCTTTCAAATTCGAGAAACTTCAAAAATACCGAAGGTTCACCAAAACGCTTACCTTTCTCACTAAACTGGGCATATCGAGGTTATCACTAAGATGCCAGACGACCCAGTTCTCAAGCGAGTATTCAGTAGTGGGTTCGAGGCTGACTGAGAATTGTTCTCCAGCCATTTACGAGTTTTATGATAATGATCAGTGTCATTCTTCTTCAGATATGCTTTTTTACTTATTCACGTGCGTCTATTGAGAGCACTTCAGCTACGCTACAATAACAAAGAACAAGTTTTCCAAGTCTCGCATCATCGTATATCGTTGCCACGACCTCTACTGATAACTTCGGCAAAGTTTCGCTCTGCCCTTTCCCACTACACCGCTTTGTTGAGTAGCGAAATTTCAAATCCTACTATTTTCAGCGTAGCTTCGCTGGCAGATTATTACTACCAAAGTTAACTTTTCTCACTTACCGAAACTTCAGTACACGTGAAGTTCTGCCTAATGGAAAGTGACTTTGCAAATATATTATGCCTAAAAAATTAGTCAAAGTTTTAAAGATTGAAAGATCAAAAATATGTAAGATGAGACGGTGTAATCTTTTGTTATGAAATAATTTCATACACGCCACCGAAGACACTGAAAAACACAATGAGGGTGTTACAAAAATGCTCAATAAAGTAGGTGACAGGTTGCTACAGCTTAAAAATGTCCAGTATTAGCTTTTTTACCATAAAACATAGCATAGCAGGTCAGAGCAGAAATGACTCGTTGATTCCAGGGCACCTTAGGAATTCTTTCATACGTATATTTTTGCCTCTTGAATTTTCTAAAAGCTATGCATTTCTTTCATGACAACGTTTTCCTATTGACACCAAGTTGTTGGATTCTATAGCCCAACAACAAGTTGGGAAGATGACACCTGCAGACATTATCTAATATGTGACTGATAAACCTCATACTAGCATTTATGGTTGGAGGGCCAGCTCTCTTTTGTTTGATAATTGCTCTAACCTCCAATAAGATCATAGCCCCACTGGGCTGTGCTGTTAACAATAACAGTTAAGTTACATACATATTTGAACATATAAGCCAATAGCAATTCTGAATTCCTCGTCAAATGCTCATCATGTTAAGTTTTTGAATCACCAAAATACAACCAAAGTTACGACAGTATATTCTTTCCGAATGAACCAACTTGCTCACCATTTGACTGTGTTCACAAGAGGTCTGTAACAAGCCTGGTAGATAATTGGCATGCCTCTTGCCCTACCAGACAAAAGACTGTGCTTGGCAGTTAACAAAGGAGCTCGATGTTATCACACACTCAGAACCCTCTATGCCAGGTAAAGTCACTGAACGAGAGAACGCCGTAATGTACAAACACGGGACAGCAACAGAAAAACAGTATGATCATTAAATTAAAATTTTGTTTAATTTACATTTTATAACGTGGTCCAAGCATCTGATTTTAATTCTACTAAGAATAACTAGATGACATTGTGAACTATAACTTTTCTGCAAATACTTTTGAGATTGCAAAAGACCAATGCATCAATTTTAAATTTGTAGCAACTTTAATTACTTAAGTTTAAAGCTCTCTTTGTGATATTGAATAGTTTCAGGATTCTCATTTTATCTTCAGCAAGTTTAGAAAGTAAAAATAAGACCAAAGGTTATTTTTATTGGCTGAAAAATTGTAATTTCATGGGTGTGACGGACGTACATGATGGACGTACAAATGTGTCGTACGTCTGTCACTCAATTTCTGACTTAACAAATAATCCCTGTGATCTGAAATTTTGGTCAACAGTATTGAGTAACAAGTTAAAAGAGAATCTGAAATTATTTTAATTTTGAATTAAAGTTTTAATGTAACTAAACTTTTTAACACTTTCATGTGACAGACGTACGGCACCATGATATCCAGGAGTTGGCCTTCGATCCCAAGAGGTCAATGATGTGCCAAAGTTGAAATGTTATTTGTGATTGCACAAATTTGATAATATAGTGAAATACACATAATGGTGTTATTTATGGCAATAATTAACAACACACATGAAAATCGAGCTAATTTTTAGGGTCAAATGACCCTCAAAGATAGGGCCATTTAGGCAAAAGATTGAAAGTCAGAGGATAGTCAAACATGGATCCTGAAACTAGAGACCAGAAATGTAAGTTTAGTCATAATTTTAATTTTTTGTCTTGAGGTGGACCTTTTCACGGAATTGCCCTGTTCTTTGCTCAGATTCAAAAATTACGTTCGACACTGCTATCACAAGCAAACTTTGACTTTTGGAAAAGACCTCTTTGTTTGGACTGACCCATGACACTGACCAGTAGATAACATAAATATACACTGAGGAGGATGAACATCTAACTTCAACAGGCCATTGCAGGACAGGGATGGTAGCACTATCATGGAGGCACATGCATTTTGTGCTAGACTGGAGCAGGCCTTTATCCAGGATTTCCAAAATAGGGTGTCCAAAATGGGGTTCCCAATATTCCAGGGCTTCCATGATTCCAACGCGTAACCCCCCACCCCCATGACCGTTCACCAGCAATTCCCCCACACACAGTTTTTTTACACAAAAATGCGTATACCAAGGTTTTTACATCTAAGTTTACAAAACAGCCTACTGCAGTGAGCTTTTTTACTAAAAAATGTGTACACTAAGACTTTTACATCTAAATTTACGAAACCAGCCCAGTAGCTTACCAAACAAATATTAGAGATATTGGTTAAACGATGAGTGCACTACGTTATTGGTGATCTCCAGTCATATTGATGTTATAAAGTTTGTCATATAATTTTCATTAGCTTTTAATATTCTGTAAAATGAGTCATCAGAGCTGCAGTTACAAAACAAGAAAAATGCACATATGATGTGATTAATATTTTGGCAACAGGTGTCACTGCTGTTCCAGATTAAAACCTTGAAACGCACATTGAAAAGCATGAAACGGGCGCAAACTCAAAAAGTTAAAATGGACATATTCTTGTGGCACAATATTGTATTAAAATAATGACATTTATTTCGCTTTTGATATTTTTAAAAAAGATGAAAATCATGAAGTTACAGTTCCGAAACACCAGTTTGGAGTTGCACTTATGTAAGAACTCTACATATACACATGAGCTAAGATCACTGGGAGCATAGCCAGCAGTGGAAGAAAATTGACAACACACCCTCACTTCTCCTTGCAGCTAGTAGCCTTCCTAGTAATCATTACAAAGTGCATGTCCAAACTTGAAAGATTCGGATTGATAGTGGGTATCCAACTGATACATTGGGCAACCTTGCCAGGGTGTCCAGATTAGTGCTAGGTAATCCAAATACAAGGACCTATGGCTACGCTGCATAAAGGCCTGCACTGGAGGCACTACAATACTAGGAGTTAAGAACTTCCGATTTGATGAAGCCAGGCAACATTTCACTTTTACAACCTAGTCCCAGGTTTACAGTCTGGTTGATTATGTGACTTTCAGTGTTAACAGGAGCTTATCTCGATCGTTGTAGAACAATCATGTCATACACTGAATACAAACCATAGTTCGGGCCCGGGGTCTCCATCAGTTTGAACTTTAGAGCAACACTCTGTAGAATATGTGTAGGTGGATTAGTTCAGTTTTTGGCTGTCATATGACTCCTTGCATTCAATATCGCGGTTATCACTACCGTGGAATAGTGCGAGCAGAAATTTGATGATAAAATCCTAAGGGAAGGGGGTAGGAGACATTTTCGGCTATTTTTGGATTCATAATGATGTGAGGAATCCACACCAAAATCATAAGCGAATATCATGTTGTCATAATGTGAACACTTACCGGGGTTAAATGATCACAATTCTAAAAATTTATGGAAAAAGTTAAGTGCTGCTCAGTTGCTCCTAGGGAATTACATCACCCTGGGTGCCGCAGGCATACAGCGGCGACAGTGCATCCCACAAAAAGTTACTTATTTCAAAATACAGGAAATAAAGTTTAAATCAAATGAAACATGCATATATATGCACATGGAGTTATAAACAACTCATACCATAAGTCTGGAGACGATTCAGTTAAGATAATTTGAACAAATCAATGAAAATCTGTCGCAGTTTGCTCGAGTTTCTCTTACCGGTTGTCCTTTTGAGACAGTTACGTGAAGTTACGCATACTGACGAATAAAAAGTCCAAGGGACACAAATCTTACAAATTTCACCTGATACCTTCTCAAGCTATTTTGCAAATGTCGCACGCTAGCGTCACGTGCTTCACTCAGTCTTGCGCTAGCCTTTGCCTAACTCACGTGACTCAGTTGACATACTTTGTGGTTATCGCACGCGTGGTGAAAAAGTTAATGGCAACCAAAAAAGTGGAGTTGGAATTCTTCGCCAAAGTCACCTTAATTCTTACAAATAAGCTTCATCGAAGATATGTATAGAAGTAGAAAGGACCAATGAAGAAAGTAAGTGCTTTTTTAAGTGATAGTTTGAAGTATGGAATGTGTTTTTGACAAGGTGAAAACTCAAAATCGGTGGCTGGATTTGGCCTACCGCCTGTTTAAAATACATAGAACGAAATGCGTATAGAAAGCTATGGGAAGTATTGTAGCCCCTAACCGGCCAACTGAGGGGCTGCGTGTTGCCGAAGTTGCTCCATGTTATCTCAGGAAAACATTAGGGGCACCTCGCAGTGACAAACATCGATGATGCTGTTTCATTCATAAGCAAAAGGTGTTGCAGTAATCTTTAGTTGAGCGAGCATGGCAGTGTCAACTGGTCAATAGTGCGAACAGAAATTTGACGATAAGAATAATGAGGAACCGTGGTAGGGGACACATTGCGGTGCAGATTTTAAATCCGATGTGTATGTGTGCAAGTGTGTATGCCATACTTTCATGATATCTCATCAAAATGTGTTTTCTCATCTTGTCACGTGTTTGGTTTTTCATTAGTTTATTATTTATACGTTTTATGTTGTTATCTACAGTCGGTGGTAGTAGCCCAGTGTTTGGCTGTTTTGTCAAACTGTAGGGAGGACAATCAAAAAGTAGGTCACGGTGCTCCATATCTGCCTCCGTGTAAAACCCACGTCGGTAAAATACCCGATTTCCGACTTCAAAGTTAACTATAAGACAATTTTGTGTTATAAATCGTTACCTTAGTCTTTATTTGTAAGTTTGTAATCTTTTTGTCTCAAATTATCGCTGATAAATCATTTTTTGTAAGCTTTTTTAGCGGACGATTTTCCGCCATGCGATCAACTTTCGAAAAAGTACCTCTTGTTCCTCCTATCCAAAAGAGCACTATACTCTCAAATACAAACATGAAATTTGGACAGGATGTAGTTTAGATGCGTGCGCATCTCCTCAAGTTGTTTTCTCAAAGTCAAGGCCAAGTTTTCATGGCGAGTTTTCGATCGTCCGGAAGGCCTAATTTTGGTCGGTCGGGAGATTGATGTTTTTCCACTTGCGCAATATGCCCCAGAAATTCTGTCAAACTGCTGCGCATTGGTACTTTTCAAACAGCAGTCGTTAGTTCACTAAGTCGCCGCATGTCAGCGCCACCAGTGGCTACGTTGAAGTTCAATGGCATTCGCAACTTCACCGTTCGAAATAAAGTTGTTACAAAGTTTTTGTTGCGCAAATGATGAAATCCTTCATGTTAAGAGCGATTTGTCTTCCCAAATGGCCTTTTGCTACTTTCTGATGTTTTTTGACGATCTAATAGTACATGGGTGGCACCCAACACTGAAAAAGTGGGGGAGCTATAGCCTCCCCCTGCCCCCTGTCACTGTCAGGCAATGATGTGTTGCCCATGTAGTAGTATTCAGGGGCAGATCTAGGATTTTTAGATAGGAGGGGGGGCAGGGCAGAGTATTACGCAGGATTTTACCCGTAAGATATTTGCACCTTCAAACTGCCAAATGAAATATGGGAGTTTCAGGGGGGCCACGGGCCAGGCCCCCTTGCCCCCCCCAAATCCACCAATGTGATCTTGTGATTTGATGTGAAATTTCCTCCTAGCTCAGATGTATTTATTTCTGAGCTGATGTGGTGTCTTTGCTCTTTACCTTTTAAGCTGTGTAATCCATTGTTTTCATCAAACATGATGAGCCTGTTCTATATACTACAACAACACACTTAAACAGCGATATCTCTGTAGAAATCGATCCAAATTTAATATAATACATACCGCCATGTTTGTCTCAATGAGACGAATCTTTTGATATGCAGCACATGTATATTCTTTTATTCTTTACGAAATTATGTAAAAAGGCAGATATTTTACGCATAATTGTCACGTTTCAACGGCCATTTTCTCGAAAACCACTCATCCAATTTTTTTATTTTTGCACCATTTCATTTCTCACACCAAGGGCTTTTCAAAAATGTATGACACACGGGTATTGTAAAAATAATTAAAAAAACGTTGTCCTCCCTACAAACTGACTAAACTAAAATAAAGAGATTGATTCATTCATAAATTTTCGGAATGAGAACGATTAGGCGAATAGAACGATACCAAAATCTTGTGTGTAGGTCAATGTCGTCATGTTGTAAAATACTTTAGTGTTACGACAAAAGGCTGATTAAAGGTGCCAGTGGCGTTAGCGACATCACCGTTTTCTGCCTTGCCCTTGTCTGTCGCATAGGCGTACATCCGGCTTCTAGTCTACTACGAGTCGCAGTACGACTAAAGCAGGCCTAGGCAACACGTAGCCCCTCGGTTGGCCTGTGGCATCATTTTAAGTCGTTCGAGTATCAAGAGAAAGTTTTAAGGAGAAAATATCGTACCTGCTCAAACATGCAACACAAGACACCAAACAATTTACATCACGAAACTGCAACTGCAAAAGGAAGTTTCACTCTACCCACGTCTTCTTAGAAAATGATCATGTGACCTAACTTCACAGCAGTAGCGATCCTGTTGGCCAATGTTATCTTCGGCGCACGAAGACTGAATACCTTCACGCACATGCGCCTATACCCGAGCAAGTGGCGGATTTAGGGGGACGGGGGCAACTAGGGAGCCACGCCCCCTAAAATTCTCCCAGATTTCACTTGGTAGTTCGGGAGTGCGAATATCTGACGGTCTTGGCTAATACTCTGCCCTAGTACGGTCATAAAACTCCAGCACTGACCCCGGCGGCTGGGGAATGAGTTAAACTTGTCAAAGACACAAAATGTCATTTTCAGACGTGTGCAATTTTGGAAAATGGTACTTTTATGGTGAAAATATTACAGTGTCCTCGGTTTACAAATTGTATTCTTTGTGTAAAATGGCACGACTGTAGTGTAACAAATGCTATTTGTTGATTATCCCTATGTTGGATGGTTGCAATTCTGCATATTGAGCATATTTTTGTTTGTGTTATATTTTCTTTTGTAGGCCTACTAGTGGGGTGTTGCCCACAGGCTGTTTGTGTTATATCTTTTGTACTAGGGGGCGTTGCCCACGGGCTGTTTTACTCTGTAGTGTTCTTTACTAATTATAAGCGTCGTAATACTTACATTCAAACTACTTTTTGCCTTTTTAGCCGGGTTACGATCCATGAATATCTTCGTAAGTACATGTCATTGGGACTAAAGTTGTGAGTTTCACATATTGTTCTAACGGAATCTATTGCATATAACGCCGGCATATAACTTCCGACATATCTAGTATTATACCGCATATAGGTTATTAAACATAATCTAGACGCGTACATGTAGTCCTTTGACGTATCTTGCCATGTTATAGTCATTTGATATCATAGTTAACTTAATTAGTCTAAAGTCCTAGTCTTAAGCTCCCTTATTTTCTCGTATTGTAGCATCACGCATGAGAAAAGCTCGCCTGGTCTCCAGCTACCACTGTACGACCCTCATACTCAGGTTTTGTTTATAACCTAGAAAGTGTCAACTTACCAACCCCCTGTTGTCACTAGTAGTAGAAATAGTAAACATTGGAGCTTGACACCCAGCCACAAGCAGTTAGCGGCCAGGCCTATTATTCTGTGTACTAGATAAATTATTTTTATGAACTGTTTGGAGACTTTTCGTTAGAAAAAACAAGAACAGCACAAAAAACAGGGTATAACATAACATCGAAATTTTTTTCTACACCCAATACTTATGATTTTACATAATGACCAGTTGATATGAAGGCCGTGTATGAATACAAAAGTTGTAGTAATTGTCAGTAAATACCCTAGTGTTTTATTTCAAACATTTTAATAATTAGTTTCGTTCCTACACTGTTTAGAACTTGATATTACTTTCGTAACAGTGGGTATAATATTTTGACTGGTATATAATATACTACGGACTATTTTACTTGAGCAATGATACTGTATTTGCACGGGTAAGTTGGTTTAGTTTGGTCACTTAGTGTCATTCATGTAAATGAATAATATTGAGTAGGACAAGAAACAAAACAATGGCAGAATTTCTTTAAAGTTGGTGGCGGTTGCTAAGCTGTCTACGAATGTGGACATTGGACCAACGGAATTATTGTATGAATTCCAAATGGTGACTTAATCGTCGGATGATTCCCGGTTGGCCCGGTCAAAACATCAAACGGTTGGTGGAAGCCGAATCACGAAACGATTGCTACCAAACCAACAAAAATGAGCGAGGTAAGATAATATACTTTTGCTGTTTTTAAATATTATGCATAAAACTTTTGTTGATAAAATCTCGTTTTCAATGCCTTTTATATTCTTTGGCTGAGCTTAAGAAACGTAAAAATTAGTTTTCTACAAAAATACTTTTGAAAAACCTCCTTTTTAGTGAAACATTGGATTTTAGAGTTAAAGTGCCGTAGAAATTCAGAAGGCTGGTTATTTTTTCCACGATGTTGCACTCTTTTAATGGCATTAAATGAGGTACTTTTTGTTTGTTAATTAATGACCATTTACACAGAGAATGCGCGAGACATTATTAACCCAAATAAGCCAATCCGGTTTTTGTTTATTCATTATTTATAGCTTTTATTTGAATGTGTAAGCTAAATACTTGTTCATTGAACTCAATCAAAGTAAAATAATACTTGTTATGAACAATAAGGATAAAAAACACCCCCTCAACAGGCTTCCTGTACATTTCAGGTAATTCAAGTTGAGAAAAACGTTATATGCATCCCAAAATATGACTGAAGCTAAGCATGGTGACCTGACAGCTTAGGAATGCACTAGCGTTACAATTTTATAAATTGTTCTTTTTTCGTGGTTGAATGTGAGGTCTGTCATTAGGTAACTATAAAAATTCAAGTGTCGATCTCAAAAATGATAACAAAAATCCACTTATTTGCAACATTTTAGTGGTTTTCTTGCTCCCAGAATTTGTTTTGGTTGTATGTTCAATCATACTTCCCCCATATACTTGTTTAACCATATTGAAGTAAACAAGTCAGTTACACAGTGGTCATTCACAGACCAAGGGTCATGAGCCATATGGCTGTAACTGTGTATTGCATGCTTCAACATCATAGTTCCTGGAATTCCACTGATGTACAGTAGTCTGTACCCTGCGTGTCTTTGTTTATTTTATTTGACCTGCATCCACTTCAAACATGCACTGAGACTGTTTCATACATGACAGTGGAGACATAACTAGGAGAAATAGATCGGAGACTTCAGTCACAAGACAGCACCAAAATACCCCAGAAGCATTGAAATTACTATGTATGTACTCACAGTACCCAATGCCCTTCAATTAACTATTAGTAACATTTACACATGCAATCACTAATTGGTTATTCGTTTTATGTTATGTCAGTGTCTGTTTCATTAGATTTTGGCACCCAGGATACTTTATACCTTTTTGGTATTAAATGGATTAACGACAAGAAAGAGTTTCCAATATGCCAAAAATGCTCGCACCCAGCTTAAAATATGGTGGGGTCTAATTTTTGGTGTGCGGACCTTTTACTGAAAAAAATCAACGAAGACCAAGAAAAAAACGTGGCCACTAGGTCCAGGCCTTCGGATTGTGCATCCCCGCCGAATTCCTGTGGACTTTGTGGATTTTTGTCTCGTTTACTCGGACTTTTTGTTTCGCTGAGGCGGACTTTTTTGCCCAAATTTCGTTTGAGCCACCAAGCCCCCCCCCTGGGTGCGTTCATGCCAAGCAGTGAACAATAATTTGTATACATGAAAAAAAATTCTATCTGAGGCAGAATGCTCGTCACACACAGAAGAGGATCGGACGTACTCGCTAAAATGTTGGTTCTATAATCGCAAAAAGTAACCCAAATTGAGGTACACGCGATGATAATAGGAAAACGTGGCAAAATCCAAAAGAATTTACCATCTCTCACTAAGTCTAGATCAAATATAAAATCGTACTTGTGTTCGATTCTGGTGAGAGCATTACAGCAACTTAAAGCATATGCCCTTACCATGGACTTAAAAGTGGCAATCCCAGGCAGTCTGCAAAAGTTGAACTCTGGTATTTTTAATGAACAGTTTGGTTGTGGTAAAAAGCCCATTTATTCCGTAAAATTTAAACGGACTAAACAGAAAGGAAAGATCAAAATTTAAAAAAACAACGCTTTACCAATGTTTGCATATTAAAAAAACTATTTAATAAGCTAGAGATGTCATTTAAAATCTTATTGTTGAAGAAAAAGAAGAATACCCTACTCTATATGAAATGTGAACCAATCAGATTATCCACTCATAAAAGTAAGCCCCTTAAGACAGAGCCAGAATATTCTCATTAACATCTAACTTGTGCAGTACAACCGTGTAATGTTGCTATAACTTTTAATTTGTTTGAGTTTGTTTTGGTCCATTGATCTTTGTGTCATAACTCTAAAATCCTCGGCCATATGTTGCTGCCATTTTCAAATTAGCGTTGTTGTTACTAAGTTGTTTCTTTATTGAATACTGTCATGAAATCCATGTTCATTTTCAAATTACTTTTGAGGTAGCACGTAGCATAGTACTATTTAGCTAACAGATTTCAGACAGTAATTGTCTTTGTTAACTTGTTTTGTTTTATACGAGCAAGTCCCTTCCAGTATTCACACCATGTTTTGTTTATTTCTGTAGTAAACATGCTCACCTTCGGTTCATTCATATATAAAGCATTGCAAGAGACAAGATAATCAGTAACACATGTGGCAGAAAAAGTGGTAGCTGCTTTCTGACTTCGCAGGAGTGATATCGGTTAAAATACAACAGAATGAAAAAATGATGAGCGTTACCTAAACAGGAACATCGAAGCTTACAATCACCAGCTGTGGTGATTGGTGCTGTCCTGTTCCCAGCATATTTCTATGTACTGGCTTTCGGGGACCCAAATCAGACTTAAAGTAAATATGCGCAGAATTTGACTGCTCGAAGGCAAACACTTTCCTTTATATGTGCGATACTATGGACATTTTGATTTATAATATCGTTGTCAACTTCGTGTGGTTGAAAATATTCTTATACATGTAACTGCTAAAAATTCATTCAATGAATGAATGTGCTTGTTTAGTAAACCAAGTGAAATTTTATAAATAATTCCGATATTCATGTGGCCTGCTGGCCCTGCTGAACATCCATTGATTGTCCTAAAACTGATATCTGTGTATACACCAGTTTACAAGTGTTTGTATGTGGTTCCTACTCTAAATCACCTTTTTATGTTGGTTTCTGCACCACTATACTTCTGTCGTCGGTGAATGAACGATTATTGTTATTCTGGATCCATGTTGTTTTTAATTATTCTCAGCAGGTCTCCTGGATGTTAAAGTTTGACAATGTGTTCAGTTCAAGCAACTTTGATTCTACAGGTGTAATTGTCTCTCACTAGATGTTTATCAGTCTTTCTTGAATAAACAGGTTGTGATGAAGAAAAATATTTATTTTTATGATTTTAAATAAGCTTAGTTGGTACTGAGCAGTAGCAGATCTACGTTTTTAGTAAAGGGGGCGGGAGGGGGGTAGGATTTGCGCGAATTTGAGGCGCGTAGCACCGAGCAGAGGGAAGGTCGGGAGGGTGTTTCTCCCCACCCGTGTAAGATTTTTTTTTGTTTCTTAATGTCTGATTTCGTTTTCCTAGAAACTGTTTTTTTATTTTTATATTTTTCATCGTGTCCCTGGGGGAGGGTTGAACCCCATGAACCCCCTCCCCGTAGATCCGCCTCCGCAGTAGAACTACAAGTGGTACTTGGATTCATTGTTATCTCTTGGACCTTACTGGGTTCTGGTTTTATCTGTAGGTTTTGAAGTTTCTTCATTTACGTAGGACAATGCTTTGATTAACATCTGCATAAAAATACTGAGATTCTGAGTGTATTGTTAAAATAGGTATTTCGGGTCTTCAGTTGTCTCACTGGTTCAGCTATATAATTTCTAGCTGCTGTTCACGTTACCACAGAAAGCTTGCCATTGCTATAAACTGTGTGTCAGTTTGAGCCATATCCCTCAAATTGTTTATTCAATGCAACTCTTGGAAAGTAGTCCCATCCAGTCAGTTGTGGTTTTCAGTATGGGTCTGATGTGTCTGTCAGCAATTAGCCTAGTGTTTATTGTAGTTAGATATTGTTTATGATAAGGGCCTGAAAATTCTGAGACCAGGCGAACTTTCGTCATGGGTTACTGCATCGGCGCCGGGTGAATAAAAAGTCCTTTAAGTCTAAGCCTCGTTATTTACTTCGAACACGCTCGGAGTTAACAACAGGGGATGTTCAAAACGGCATAGCATGAGCCGGGTGAAACACAGTATCACGAATAACTATCCAATAAACAGATAGCAAATATTTAGACATCGATTAAACTTCGGTACTGGATCAGACCAAAATCGTGTTGCCTTTGCTGGTAACAGCTCCATCTCACAACATATAATGCAAATTCTTGCCTACCAAAACGTCACTTCAGTCCGGAGTAGAGGACGAGAAATTAATCAAATTACGAAAAGCTGTAATTAAGTGAAAAATATGTCTGGGATAATCAACAGACCTTATTTTTGCTAAAAGTGACATGAAAAAGGTTGCCTTCGCCTTTAAAGAAACGACCCCGCTACAGGAATTCGTATAAGACTTTAAGACTTTAATATATCCAATAGGCAGTTCTGAGGATTCTATTGGAAGTCCAATAGGATTCTACACTGAAGCATTCAACATACATGTATTAAGAATCGCCTGAATATTAAAATTTACAAAAATTAATGACTCAGAAGAGCTGAAATTAGGTAAAAACACACCAATATTTTACTATATACTCTTAGGCTATTTGCTTGTTAAAATGTTTAAAAATAAGAAAAAATTCCTATAGCATATCGATATTCCTATAGGATTCCTATAGGAATTCCTATAGGATCCAACAGGATTCCTATAGGATCCAACAGAATTCCTATAGGATCCAACAGAATTCCTATAGGATCCAACAGGATTCCTTAGGCTACTATAGGATCCAACCGAATTCCTATAAGATCCAACAGGATTCCTATAGGATCAAGATTTCCAACACGAATTTCTATGATCCTATTGAATATTTTCGTATGGGAAATCCGGAAAGCGCTCAGAGACCAAGAAATTGAACAACTTAATAATATTTGATGACAAATTTCCTTAACTTAAAAGTCATCGCAAACAGGTTCATATAATCTATGCGTAGGATAGAAACCACAAGTGAGACCCCTCTCGAAATATCAGGAGTGCTAAAAAGAGATTCGATAAACATGATGCCTGAAAGCTTCCAGCTCAAATGTATGTTTCGAATCATCTCTTCCTCATGTCAAGCATCGCTGCTCCGAGCAAAATTGGCAGTGCCGAAATGCACTTTGGTGAACTTATGTTTTCCGGCACCTTGAATTTCCGACTGTTTGCTCGACTGAGTTTTGATCAAGTGTTGTAGTTATCACCAAATTAAGACTGCATTTTGTCACTTTTGTTCACTAAGAAAACGTCGAGCAACACTCCAAATGCGGTTCCTGACCTCCTGCGATTGCCGCAGTAGGGTCATGGGTGCAAGCGTGCAGTGGATCGTTTAGGCTTATGCCTGGGTCGATGCTCATTTAGGCCATAGAACTTTAGCCTCGCTGGAATGCCAACTCCTGTACCTGACCGATGTTGAGACTCCAAAATTCAGAGCTGTGCACAGTGCATTCCTGAATTTCAGCTTTTCAGTGGACTTACTAGACTAGCCGCGAGTTTACTTTGAGAATTGCCGGCTGTCTGCTCGACTGAGTTTTGAGCTTTAGTTATCAAATCAAGCCTATTGTGTCAATTGTTATCATTGTTCATCAAGCGAGACTTTTCAAGTGCGGTTCCATACAGTCAGCGATTTCTCGACAAAATAAGTGAAAAAAAAATTGGTCATTTCTTATAATTATGCACCGACCTGTGGCCCTGGGTGAATGAGTGCCGGGAGTAGTTAGGTCTTCGATATCGTAGAACCACATTCGACAACCTATCATACTTTTTGCCAGGAATTTTCTGCAAGATATTTTTGGGTGTTTAAACACTCAACAATCATGTTACAATATTTTATGGAAAAAGTTACACTTGGCCTAAATAAAAAGTTAAAGTGCGTTACATAACTTTCGAAAAATCACTCATAATTGTTTAGCTAAGTATGTGTGCGTGTATTATAACTGTTTCCAAATTTGTTTCTATAATAATATATTTGTGCAATGTTTAACTGTTGCCCAGATGCCGTTTTTGTTAATTCGATTTCTGAGAAGTAGGCCTACTACTTTATGTAGTATGTACCTATACTCATGAAACAAAATTTTAAAAAATGAGAAGTTTACCTTGTAAAAGAACCCAATTCTGTAATTGGTGTTGCAGACAGCTTACAGTAGCACATGTGTGTAAAACAAAGAAGAAGAAAACTGAAGCGTAATAAAATGCATTTTTATTTCGTCACATTGGTAACCGTAGTGGACAGTCAAACAATGCTCCAGTGTATATCCACAATAAAATATCCAACTTTTAGTATCCTACCAAACTAAAAAACTTCAAGGACTGAAAGCAACAGAAATCTATACAAAAACGATTATGAGGGCCTGGAAATTCAAAATCTCCTGAACACCTTTGACATTCGTTGGGTGTTGGAATGAACAATAAAACGCCTTCCTTCCAACATGTCTTCCCACAACTGATTAAAGGACTGGCCATGAAACGCAGGAAACTTGTTCATTATAAGCCTCACTGACATACTCGCAAAGAAATTCGCACGATTCATTAGACAGCGAGCAAAGGCGGAAAAAGGTTGAGCAATGTGCACTCACCGATACTGTGTAACCACAATATGTTTGGTGCACTCCACTACCTCCAAGGATCAACAGAAACATTAATAGGCATCAGCTTTACATCCTGTTCACATGGCAACTCAGCACAACAGAAAAACGGGATAACAAATGAACCACCAGGGCAGGGTACATATTTTTATTCCAAGCTGGCCTAGATGTTGCGCAATTCAAATGCATCTAACAATCTAAAATAATGCAAGATTACCAAAGCAGCTTAGGATAATGATAAGACATAGCAAAATAGGTTCTAAACTTAATTTATAGCCCCATATACATAGGCACACAGTTCAAAACCACGAACTCACAAACCAACAATACCGTTTCTACATTCCTATAAAAAATCACAGGGTATAATGCCCCTACTGACTCTAATGAAAGTATAAAATATATTAGAATACCTAGTAACGTAACAAGACATAGTCTGGAATAAAAAATAATTTTACACGCTAAACACACTCAGTCTCATTTATTACCCAACAAGGTTCCATTTAAAGGTAATAAGCAGTTCACCGCTTCATTGATTGTGTGTAAACTTCAACTAAAACAAGAGTAGTAGAAAATGAACACAACAGTGGCAAGGTATGGAAACATCACAAACATGGCGTCTTGGTAATTAATACATCCACAAGCCTTTTATACAATTCAGTTCCAGAAGACATTTTTGGACAATCTTACAGATGGTGGAAACAACACCACTGCTACACTCTGAGCATAGTTCCAACCTCACTGTATAAACACAGCTCACCTATATGGACTGACTCACGAACTCTTACCAGAATTCGAAATAACCAAACACACCTACTCACAAAATGCAGCTACCTTCGCCCGAAAAAACAGTTCCCAGAACTCGCAAATACTGCACACCAACACTCAAACATGCTGCACACCTGCGCACATCCATGTCCAGTGTGGGCGATGAATGAGCCACATTTATGTGAGTTAATGGACTGAGTTTACAGGCCCTTAAGGCATGCTCATTAGCTAGCAACTAATCACAAGGGAAACGGCCATGTTGTTTCACACATTAATTAAAAACATACTAAACAGAGTTTTGGCCCATCAACAGATCTTAATGACTTTCCAATCTAGTTATACAAACAAAACAATGCTTTGAAACCCTCATTTACTCTCAAAAGCTTGGGTCAAATTATGAAATTTCTCTACATGCAGTCTGCTAAACACGCCAGCATGACCCACGCTTTAGGCGGATAACAGGACAACATCAGGGAAAGACCACATACCAAAAGCCATAATAGCCAATTTGCAACAGAGAGCATGTACTATATTTTAATTGAATCCTGCTTTTATCGCTTAAGTGGGAGACCAATAATGCATTTTTAGGTGGCAGAATGAGGAGTGGTTGAAATCACCAAATCAGGGTTTAGCACCCTTTTAATGACAGAGGAATACATGTTTTCAAACCTTTCACAATTTTCATTTTTCATGTTGCCCAAGCCAGGATACTTCTTGCGAACTGCCCGCTCACATAATGTGTCATGGATTTACCTGCTTGACTATTCACAATAACACATTGCATCAAAAATCAACATTTTGCTTCACCTGTCTCTAAATAAGGTGGCTGTTTACTTGGAGCCAGTTAAGAGAAACACGGCCTTTTGTAGGACACATCTGAAGCACTTTCATTCAAGTCACGGTCAGTTGAGTATTTCGTGTCATGAGACCTGGAGTCAGCACCCCAGTAATCGTCATCGCAAGCAGCATGTTCAGGTGGCTGACCGCTAGCCGTTATATCTGAAGCTGAATACCTGGTATTATCCCAACTATTAGAAGAGCCTTCTAGGGTCTTGGAAGGGCAAGATGAGCTGTCTGCAACATGAGGTTCTGGCTTGGATAGATGAGTTTTTAATGAGGAGCCTTTATAGCTATCATTTCTGTTCATCCTGTCATTTCCTAACTCTGGCTTATAAACGCTTGAGGGTAACCCAGTAGTATCAAATTTGATAGACACAGGCTTGCTAGTGCAAGCATCTCCATAACTGCTAATTTCTGACTCTTGATTACGAAGAACGAATGGGGCCACCTCGGGGCTAATGTTTCTATTTACCCTGGGTTTGTAATGGTAAGATGAATCATCGCTGTTGGTTGCAGACAATCCTGAATCGTGTCCATCTTCCGGATCACTTTTATCCCTAAGCAAGTGATCACTGTTCTTGGTCAACCTAACCGGCACGTAACTACAGGAAGACTCACTACAATCACCACCCACAACAGAACCATTGCGTGGTCTAGAAGCACACTTATCATCAAACGAGTGAACATTATTCCTGTTCACTCTAGCCTTATAATCAGCTGACGACCCGCAGCTATCGCCACTATCAGCGTCACCCTCCATCTCTACAGAACCAACTTTGCCACTGAGTAGGTGAGCACTGTTTCTATTAACTCTTGCCTTGTAACTGCATGACGTCTCACTGCTACCAGCACTATCCACGCAACCATCCCACGGCCTAGAACCACTTTCCTCACCAAGTGGCTGAGCCTTTTTCCTGTTCACTTTGAACTTATAATCCGCTGATGAGTCACTGCTTACAACACTATCCATGGAACCCTCCCCTGGCCTAGACTCACATTCATCATTATCCACCGTAAGCGCACTTCCCCTGTTCACCCTTGCCTTGTAACCACATGAAGACCCACTACTACCGTCATTATCCACAAGACCCTCCCTCGGTACATCACTGGTTGCTAACGGTCTTTCTTCCACGCTGTCCACTGATATCTCCCCATTACATAGGGGCACAGCTTTCAAGTAATACGCTAGTGAGTGGTCACTACCGAAGCCCACTTGATCAACAACTATTTCACTTTGCCTACATTGTTCCAGCAGCTTCTGACTCAGAAGTCTGGACTTTAGATCAGCTGATATGTGACCGTTACCCAGCAGCTTGTCAACAACCTGCAAATCAACAAGTGAAGTACAAAATATCAAAACTGATTACTTTTTTGCTGTCGAAAGTACAAATGTATAGTTCACATTGATTGACCTCACAATGTTATAGCAGCATGATGCCAATTTGTGTTCCACTTCACGCAGGTCGTAGATGACACAATTGAAAGATAGATCAAGGGCCCCCATGGAAAGCACTGTGAACTGATGGCGCTACCCTTATTGTAAATATTACATTAATAAATAAATAATAAATAAATAAATAAGAAAATATTAAATTAGACAGACACAATTTCATATTTTCAAGGTACCTATTAAGGCACCGAGTACTTTCCGTTTTGATATTGTACTGACATTATTTTTTGTTTTAGTATTCAGTGTATTACTGGTATCAAACCTGAGTACCTATGGTAACAGTGCTAAAGTAGACAGTAGATGTACGGGCCTATGACCTGAGTTACCAAATGGGGGAGGTAATGTGGCCTAGTGAGATAGGTGCCTGGTTTATTTACTCGAAGTCGTGGGTTAGAGTCCCACTGGGCCACAGTGCTATACTCTTGAATCAGGCTTCTAGCTCCTCAGCTTGGTTTTAACTATATATTGATAAAGCATAAAAATGGTTCCAGGTGATGAGTGCAATGGGCCCACATGCGCGGCCTGCGCATCTGGTACAACGTGTATCAGACTGCCAGCTATTTTTTTTTTGGGTTACCAAATATTCGGAATTCCTCAGCTTCACAGCCGGGTGGAAACTGAATTCATAGTCAGAGTATAATATTCTCTGAGGAACGACAATGAAGTGGAATTAACAAGCTAGAATTTTAATACAGTCGCCCAGCCATTCTGTAATTAGAATTTTGCCACCACTTCTGTTGTGAACAGAATTTCGTATTTTGTCTGATAACTGTTGCCATACACAGTAGCTGAGAGACTGACCTCTTTGTCACTGCTGAAGGTCCTGTTCTTTTTCTTCTTACTTGGAGACGTCTCTTCTGACAATTTGTCGTACTGCCTAGCAATAGTCTGCTCAGAAGACTGTCAAGTAAAACAAGAAACTCGTTGGTGTACCATGCAGCCATCATATCTCATTAAAATGAAGATGTGTCAAAAATCAACATGGAAACGGAAAAAAACATTACAAACCACCGACTATGATAAAAAAGCCAATTTACAGAATATTGACAAAATCCCTCGATCAAAGAAGCTCGTGTATATCAGAGATTGTGGCCAACCAGACAATGCCTATATCACACCATTTTTGTAATGTACGACAGAGGGTGCTCATCATAACCCATGTTGTTTCACTAGTGTCACCACTCACTAGCACACTCCACCATGACAAATATCTTTGTACAAGAATGTTGAAAACATTATTGACTGCAGTAGATCAGATTCTGCTCCACGAAGTTATTTCAAAAAATATAAAACACCCAAAAGTAAAAAGTATTAGAGAATAATTATACACCTAGTTTTAAAAATCATATTAAAATATTAGACTGTGACATACCAATAAATACATTACTATGTTTATGAGCATAACAAGATATCTAAGTTTCAGCATGTTTCAATATATTTACACATATTGCTATCAGTAAAACATTGGACATCTAATGAACAAAACCCAAACAGGGTTCAACCGTGTATAGAAGGGAGCTACATGCACACAAGCATAGTTACAACAGTACTGACAAAGTTCACAAGACCAGTGAGCTGTAGGTCAACTGTTTATATAGATCAGGGTAGCGTTCAGTGTCTTTCTAGAAAAAGCAAGATATCCCAATAATTCGGAAGATCACACGAGTAAAAAGGTTGCGTTTCACTAGACCGGGAGCATTCTAGCCTGTAGTAGCCAAAATGGCCGCCACTGAAGCGATCGGTCTGTGTTGAATTATGGGATCGATTGGGATTAAATTCACTTTTCCATCATCTAAGCAAAATTTTCTCGCCGCAAGTGTACTGCCATCAAGTGAACTCTGCCTAGGCCTGAGCCAACTGATGAGCTCTTTTAGTTCTGAAGCATTTATGGAATGTGTATTCAGCAGTGCAATGGCTATAGACTTTATACTGAGCAGTTCCGGCAAAGAAGCCAAGTTATACCGTGGTGTCGCGTATTAATCCCCACGCTTTTTTCTTTTCAAGACCCGTGTGCTCACTTAAAACCCAGCAAGTATTCATCACAGCCAGTTTTGCCCACGCAGCACTAACTTATTGTTGATTGTCCATTGTACGTTTGATTTGCAATCCAGAGTCAAACGAGTGTGAGACTGGCTTCTGCATGTTATTAATATGTTTTTAAAACAACCATTACATACATCAAACATGACATTCGCAACACATATGTCCTCACATCATGTTCACTTGTATTTTGTTAACAACAAGCTCTTAACCATCCAGTAAAACAGAGTTGTTTCAACTAGTCTTGAATTACAGCCCGGCACTTATTTAACAATGCTGCTTTCACTGGCTTCCACGAGGCATAACACACCTGTGCTTATTACAGGAGGGGCCCTAATAGGCGACACTCCGCTATGCTATTTAATTGAAGTATTAATCAGCATGAAGTTGACTTGCAAAGCATTGTTCAAATAATTTATTGCAGAGATCTGAGAGTGGTGTTCACAGTAAAGTCTCTAAACTTAACTTGTTTAATCAGTACTAAGGCTATCACTGTTTACAGCTTTTGGTCTTTAGTCCACCGTCCGTGGTATATTCATTTGATGTGCTGGTGTTGTTCCAGCTATCTGATGAAACTACTAATCTTAAAACCTAGGCTTTAATACGAATGTTTTCATTGCGGTGTTTTCCCGTTGAGTTCAACTTGTTTGGTTGTATAGCACACCAAAAAGTTGGGTGATGAAACAGCAATTAACGAGCTTAAAACTCTGCCAGTCAGTCACTGCACATCAGTTGGCTCCAGCCTGATCTGAATTTATAAACGGTTGGCTCACAGCACGTTATAAGTGGTCTTGTGAGCTTTGTCACTTAAGTCTTAAGTCACATTTCATGAAACAGACCCAGTAGTGTGCATAAGACGGTACCGACAGGGCGACAGCCCCGGGCATCCACATGGGGGGCGGTTTAAAATTCGATTTGTAACACGTATGGGATGGTGTTCTGACGTCAATGCTGCGCCGTCTGGTCAAAACGCCGCCAACTGGCCAGAATAACGATAACGTCACAAGCCAAGCTGAAGTTCGCGAGATGTGGAC
The DNA here is from genome assembly GCA_002633005.1 of Phoronis australis. Lineage (NCBI taxonomy): Eukaryota > Metazoa > Phoronida > Phoronidae > Phoronis > Phoronis australis. Next base: position 82,964 of record NMRA01000226.1, on the reverse strand, counting down.
GCAACGTCGCTAATTTTTGTAAGTTTTTATTACAGTATTAGACTCAAACTTGATCTGTTTTCTCAACTGGATGTCTCAAAATTTTCATGCTTTTATCTCTACACAGTACTTAACACACCACAGATCTAACATAATACTGCCCTGAAATATCACTAAGTGTCCAACAAAAAGACATTTGACGAGTCAATCTATTGTGCAGACTTACGTGAATGGCCAATTCAGGGTTGGCAGGAATCTCAAAATGAAATGGCCTACAGCATCTCTTAATCTTGTCTTTCAGTTTTCTGAAAATAATTACGAACACACTGAGCAATACTTTACACTGACAGCCTGAATTTTCTCACACGAGGGAGACATTCATGACTGGAATCTACACACATTGAACAAAGTTAAAGTTCGAGGTAAATTTGACAACTACATGCAACAAGTTATTTAAAGCAGCTATAAACTCCCCTTCCATCACAAAAACAACTTGTTTGATTTAGAGAAGTTACCATTAACAATTATTTAACAAACTGTTCCTTAGCCAAACTGGAGGTGATTTCACGTCTTTTAAAGTACTGGTTAACACCAGATTCAACCTTGGTCTGAACAACTAGTGAACAGCCAGTTTTCGCCTAAGATCAGCGATCACCTCTAAAGCGAAACAAACGAGATTGATTAAGAACAATTAAATTTTACAATCATGGTAAGTGGCAGACCAGTTCTCATAATGGCAGATGTGCGTTGGACCAGATGGCACGTAAATGCTGCACTTGTCACAGATCAAAGATTTACCTTCTGTTCAGATGGAATGTGACAACTATATTCTGATTGGACAGCATGCGAATGTTGTACTAGTCACAGACTCCAGAGCTCCCTTTTGATTTTTCAGCATGTGATAGCAGTACTACTTACCTCACCATAAAGACAAAACCAGCCAAAGTGACAACCAACCCAACCAGAGAGCCCAGAACAATGACAGCTAGCTCAACAGATGATAGGCCTGAACACAAACAAAACAACAAAGATTGATAACACGAAACGACAACAAGACAACGTAAGCAAACAGATGAAATCGAGCTTTGTCATTTATGGAAGTCACAGAGCACAATAAAATTGTAACCATCAAAAAAGAAAAACTAAAAACTATTAAAAATTTCAAACAATAGACTACAATTTTTAAAATTGACGCAAAGATTGCACTTTTAAACAATCTGCGCAGAATGTGCACGATGAATGTTTTACACTTCAGTACTTCAAACTTAGTAAGTTCATCAATGCCAACCTCTACAATAAGATTAATAACAGTCAATGATTCAAGCCAGTAACAAGGTACCTGAACTACACGGTTAACGGAATCATAAACAGGGTCACGGACGCATGAACATGACTCACGTACCTGCAAACACCATTCACTGACTCACAAACATGGGAACTGACTCACAAAACATGATTAATTCACCCAAATACACAGGACACAGACTGACATTCACGAAGAAACACGGTCGTTTTCATGCGCCCGTGATCCTGTTTATGAGTCCGTTAACCATGTAGTTTAGGTACCATGAGTAATATACAGTCAACTACTTGAATAAATTGCCTTAATAAAAAATAATGATTCCATGTACAGCAGACATTTTTAAACTTAAAATAAAGAATCTTATAGCAAAATCTCCTCAAATTCGTAAGTTGCATCACTGTTGTGGCAAAAATCATGAAGAAAAACAAGAAATTTAATTGTACAAAGTATTTTGCTCCTGACCAAAACTTTAAAGATTGCAACAAGGAACAAAAATCACATACAACAGTTTTAGGTAATAGCAAGGAGGAAGACAGTTATAGACAGTAATCTGTCATGAAAATAACTCATGTCAACATGACAGCAATCTAAAGTACACCACACGACTGTAAATGTAGTAGACTGAGTTATTTTCCTTACACATTTTCCCATAAAATCAACATTTTTTATTTGCATATGTTGAAGAGAGATACTTCACTCACGTGAGAATAACCGGAATTTATATGCACACTGATTTCACAAATTTTTACCAAAGTTTTATTGGAGTTCAGTGCAGATAGTCCAGAACAAGTTTGGTGACAACACAAGATTCCTTGCGAGATACCCCATGTGACCTCACCACCTTCCACCCCATGTGACCTCACCACCTTCCACCCCATGTGACCTCACCGTCTTCCACCCCATGTGACGTCACCGACTTCCACCCCATGTGATCTCACCACCTTCCAACTACTATTGCCGAATGTGCCCCTGGATGAAAATTGTAATGGGACAAGGCTTTCAAGGCAATGCAGTGACTGGTCAAATGTTACCATATACCAGTGGCCTCTGGAGGACAAGGAGGTACTTCATAACTTTTGTTTAAAACACACCCCGTCTAATCACATACATAAAAAGGTAAATTCTTTATCACCAGGCAAAGGCTATTCCCTTATGCCACCTGTTGTGAAGACTAAGCAAGTCCTGGTACACATAACGTAAAATTGTCGTGAGGACTTGACAGAGACCTCAGGGATCTCACGCTCCACTGATTTATCCACATTATTTTGAAAACGCTTTGCCCAGTCACACATTGTGTGTCATAAAAGAGAAAAGCATACCTGCAGCTGACGCAGCAAGTAGAACTACTCTCGTTTATCACATTGGGGTAGACTCACAGTTGAACTGTGGTTTTCTGTTAACTCCAGACCGTCCGGAGTTGCACCATATACCAACTCTGGACGGTCTCTCACGACGATTTCGCGTTATGCAGCTAGGTGGCATTGTGAGTCACCGGTCACATGCGAGTAGCAACCACTGCTTCCTGAAAGTCTCCCCTTTAGTAAATTTGAACACCCACCTGTTGTAGTTATAACGAGCCGATTGCTGAGTGCACTCTTACCAGACCTAGAGATAGTCTGGGCCCAGACGAGGTAGGTCGTGTCTGCAGGTAGGTCCTTTATATCAGTCTGACTAGTCGATCGGTTCACATGGAGTTCTAGATCTGAGGTGAAAACCAACCGAGCAATTAGTTCAGGCCAAATATTAGAAAGACAAAACTGCTAGGAACGCTTAACAGTAGCATCTGCATTGAATCGAAAACTGCTATGCATTAGCAGATAAAACTAAATGGGACGTTTTTGTAGTGGTGACTAACCATTGTGTGAAACAAAAGTTCGATGTCCTAATTTTGGAGTGTACTGTTTGTAGTTTATGTAGTGCAGGAGAAAGTTCATAACACGATTAGACAAAACTTCTAAATGAAACAGGAACTTGATTATTTGATGAAAACCATCAATTACCAAACAAGCAGGTACAACAATATACACATTTCACAAAGCCAAAATTACACACACAAGTCATGTTATCAGCACAAGTCATATTATCAGCACAAGTCATATTATCAGCACAAGCTACATCAAATGAATGAAATTTAGCCAACCTTCACCCCTCAATTTGTTTGCTCAGGCTAAGAAAACAGACTGAACTTTGTCCAACTTTTTACCCCTGAGAAAACAGAATGACCTTTGCCCAACCTTTAACCCTGAGAGAACAGACTGAACTTCACCCAACCTTTCACCCTGAGAAAACCAAATGAGCTTTGTCCAACCTTCACATCGAAGAAAACAAGAGGAACTCCATCCAACCTATCACCAAGAACAATGAACTTTGCCCAACTTTCCCCCCTGGGAAAACAGAATGAACTTTTACCAACCTTCCATGAGACAAAGAATGAACTTTGCCCAACCTTTACCCCTGTCACAACAGAACGAACTTAGCCCAACGTTTACTCATAGCTATCACAAACACCACCTTTAATCTCTCTGGCGGTCATCAAGCTCACTTCCTCCGACAAATCCCCACCCCCTCCCTCTTCCAATTCTGACATATCTCCCTTTACTATCTACGCTATATCTATAACACACGTTGCACTCATGAGTCACCTGAGCAATTGGCTCTTTGCTGATTGGCCACGCAGTAAGACACTGTATAATTGAGCACGACATCCTCAAGATCCTCACAGGAGACACTCAGACCACGTAGAGAGATCGTGTAGTCTGGCTGCCGACTGTCTTCACTAATAGAGGGAGCCGGTATAGCTAGAAAAATAATGTTGATAAAACACACTGTTTATTACCGCCAGGATACCGTATTAGCTTTAAGTATCTGGTAGCTGTATGTGCTTATCCGTCTCCCCCAGAACAGCTGTGGTATTTCCGTTGCTTCAAATTTACTCTTGAGTATAGACATTATCAGTGCATGTGCGTTCTTCAGTTATACAGCAAGCTAAGTGACTTTCAAACTGGAAAATGATTGCTTCTATGATTGAACTTCCAAGGGGAAATCTGATGTTACAAAAACACCAATAGGTATTCCGAATGTACCAGTCTAAGAATACGATAGAAACAAATTTACACAGTTAGTTAAATGTTAACACTGACCAAATACATGGTGTAGGAGAACTTGTTTCGAACCCAATGTATTGCAAGTAAAAACTATAATAATTATGGACTCTTACTAGCACACAAAAGCTTATTTCCATGTACTATATAAACTGAATTTCTTCAAGCAATATACGGTTTTATACACTAACCTCCAGTCATGTTGTGCAGTTTGCAAATGAAAGACAAACGCTTACATTGCGCAAGATAACTGTTCCAAAAATGAACGAAACCAACAAGCAAAAGTCCAGTGTGTAAAACATTTTATCATACCTTAACTATTGAAAAGTGGGTTGAAAGGCCATGACTGAATTGCTGGTAAAAGTCATATGAATACTCCACTCAGTAATCCAATTTTTGTTTTCTGCAGACTATTCCCAATTTGTGATCATACCACTAGAAGGCGCAACCATTTTAACAATAATTATAGCTACTGGCAAAATGCCTCAATTTTAAACCGTCTCTGTATTTTTACGCTTCAGACGATGAAGGTGGTATTTCGACAGAGCCTTGAGATTTTCAAAACTGATTTCAACTCATTCAACAAGAGCAACGGTGGGGCGTTGACATGCGCTCACTGAGAATTGCATTACGATAATGTTTCTAAGGGCCACTAGGATGTGCTGCAGTCATTGAATCAGCCTGAAAATCAAATGGTGCATAGAAACACTCAGACTTATGCATAAGTATAATTTTCAAACTAACGATGCCATAACATATACCACCAGATAGTCGGTGACAAACAGGCAATTTATGAGAAAGAAATGGCAGCCACAACCGACACTCAAAAAACATAATTTGTACGCAAATTAATCAAACCAAGCAATAACCAAAAAACCAGAAACAATAAAGTCAAATCCTAAGCTTCTTGCACAGCAATAAAGAAAAAGTTGGAGTACAAAAGCAATTTTGGATGATCATAATTTATAATAAAAGACTGATATAGAATTCCCATCAACCATTCAATTTATGAATTCATATGAATGACACGAAATAACTGATTGATATTACAACTCAGTTTTAACGGTTGATATAATTTTCATACAGTCATTACTTGTTTAATTTCTTATCACTGAGCAACATGAATGATCAAAAGAGGATTTCTATGAAAGGTGTTACAAGTAGTCATCAGATTGATGATCACTTAATAGTAGCTGGAAAATGTATTCACACCAACCGAAATGGGGGTGTAGTCTATTTACAATGTAATCATGGCCGAACTCTGTTGCTTTCATTGATGCTTGTCAACATCATCCTACGCACCCACACACTGTGTAATTGGGGGAGGGGGGTAAACAACTGAAGCAGAACATTATGAATCAATGATGGGTCATCATAAATAGGCCAACAGATGGCGTGCAGACCAGACTAAAGTGTTTATGATGAGTCATATTGAATGAGAAAACTAAGGTTTGCCCAATACTTCTCTCTGAATTTTGCAATTAAGATTCACTGACTTTCACATCAAAATCAATGTAGGATCAAAATAACACTTTGTCACAACTGACTTTTATAGATTGCAATAAATCAAGTTAGAATTTTTTTGCAATAAGCATTTGATACCGATGTGTGCTTTGCAACACAAGCTTGTCAAATATTGGCCTGATTTTCACACCATTAGGAATTAATTCCACAATTTTGATGTAAGGAGGTGTTCTCAAATAATTAATTTTAAATGGTAATATGTATAAGCTTATAAACACACTTGTCTGCTGCATAGTACACTAACACCTGGATTTGACGAAAAGCGCATTGCAAACATAAACTAACACACAGACAGCTAAATAAATTACCGTCGAATTCGTGGTACATTTCATCAATTCGGAGCTGCATGCTTGTGACAATACAGGGCATCCAACTAAATACAGGTAAAGCAGAAATTGACCAGATTCTGCACATTAAGATCAGTCTCATTACAATACAAAAGGAAGACACTGAAAATTGCACCGTGACAATACACAAACTGCTTAATTTTCGCTTCCAATTCTTATCTGTCCGATGTTTCCTAATTTTATGCCATCATGGTTTATAGCAGAGAACCAATTCATGTTTAGTGACAAGTCACAATTTGTGACATCTCAAAATTTTCAAAATGTCACAAGGAAGTCTCATCGGATATTTTTAGGTGCTTTTTGCATTGTATAAGTCACATCAACTATGTTTTTGTCACACATGTGAGACACAAAATTTGTCAGACAAGTGAGAAATTGTTACAATGAATTCCATAATTTTACAATTTATGAAGAAAAGAACCACCACTTCAGTGTAGAATAACATAACTGTAAGAAAACACTAAGTAAAACATTATGACTTGGTTCACATTTTGTCACAGGATTCTCAAAATGTCACAGAATTTCAGAAAAAGCAAGTTCTGCCACAGAATGTCACTATGTCTCGGGGCATCCATTCTCTCTCACTGAAGACAAGGATTCAACATTTACGTACTAACCCTACACAATGATTAAAGAGTCAGTATATTGTATGAAAAGAAACTCCCACCTCATTAGAATGGAAAGACATGCTGAAATAATTAAGGGTAACGAGGAAGATCGAGACTCGTCACCACCAAACTGTAATCAAGACTTAACTCGACAATGTCAAAGTGTGCGCCATGCTTCGAGGATAGTTCCGACACGTCAGTCATTAGACAAGCTATTAATTGCAGCCAAATAAGGGGAAGGAAAATCTAAACATTTCTATCATCCTCCATCTTGGCCCTCAAATATCGGGCTGCTAAGTTACGTAAACAGAAATAAGATGATTTTTAGTGACTTTGGGACACTTGCAGTGCAATTCAATGATTTACGGGGAACCAACATGACAAAAAGTGCTTGTGATATAAAGCAAATCTCAAGATAAGTTGAATAATACACCTGGGAAAATACACCTGGGAAAATATGTCAGAATGAACAAGCTTTAACTGAAATAAATACAGCTTCCTAATGTTTTGCAAATTTTTTTCTTTTTTCATTCGCATCTGATGTGAATATTCGGAGCATCTGCAGGTTACAGCACACGTCCTGTGATTTATGGAAACGTGACCTAACCAACAAGACTTTGTACATAATTCCATATAACATACCACCAGTTGCCACAAAAGATTTGCTGTCAAATCTGGTGTCTTATCTAATCACCAGTTGCACTGTGGATGCTTACCAGCGTCTCTGATTTGATTGCCAGACTTAGAGTCAGGAATACATGCAAAACAACGGCAAAGTCCGTAGAGCTGTCCAGAATGATGTAACATGTGAAAGAAGCTCAACTGGGTTAGTTATATACGAATGGGCTCAAAAACTTGGAATCGTGGATATGACAATGTGTTAGGCATTCCTCTAGGTCCCCCATAATTATGTACCCTGAGTCAATGCTGGTAACAGTTTCAGTGAAATGTCAGCCACAACACATCGAAAAGATTCTGCTGTTGCTGTACATAAACATGTGCCACCATGCTTATTAATTTTCCGCCATATTTGCTAAGTAGCAGAATGGGTGCCAGTTAGTTGTTCTATGGTAATTCGTAGCGTGTACACAAGTTTAGATAATGACCATGGAATAAGCATGCACAATCTTACACAACTTACTGCGATTGTGCAGTAGATAGAGACAGGCACTGACGACCATAGCACTTCCAATAGTCATGTTGAGACTTGACCTCTGCGACGTAGTAGACACTGCATAGATGTACTGGTCAACAGAGTCCGAGGGGTGAATGTGCACGGAATGGCCAGTGGTCACCTTGCGGAATTCCAGGTCACTCTACAAATATAATAAATGTCTGAATCATACCGTTATACAAAGTTGAAGACCTAGAGAACCGGTCACGCCGTGACAATGTTGTGTTTCATGGATTTGAAGAGAAAAATGCGGATTCGAATGAGCGTGAATCGTGGGTGGAGTCTGAAGAGATTATTATGCAATTCCTGAAGAACGATCTTCATTTGGAAAGCATCTGTATCAAAAATAAATGTACTGAACATCTGATCATGAAATCGCCATCTATACTAATTGCTGTAAAGTAACAAACGAGCTTAGCTCCAAGTGTAAATAAGCAATCTCTCTCAAACCGAAATCGCAAACTTCGAAAGTGAATAAACCAAATTAGTGGTAGTGAATAGTGGAGTAATCAATGAACTCCGTTGGGTCGAGGTTTTCATCACGTCTGTTTAGTAACTCTTACTCCTCATGACAGAAAAGTAAAACAAAGGGCTCCACCCCAGAACACGAACCAAATGATGGTTTTCAAAAATGGCACTGCATAGGACTCTGACAAAAGTGAATATTCAGTAAGAAACATGATCTTACATCGATGTTAACATAATTGAATGCTGTACAACAGTATACTGTGGTCGGGCAGAGCAATCTGCATTGAATATTCAAATCGACTGAGTGTGTCGGCTGTTAAGCTTTGTGCAAAATAATGAACAGAAGTACAACTACCTTGACGATAGTTGCTACACATTTGACACTAAACAGACCATTTATTTCATGCTGCTGAGGCAAAGAAAATCTATGAATCAAAGAAAAGCAAAACGAGACCTTTTTAATAATAAAGTACAGACCGTAGTATGCAGAAAATTTAATGAGTCGTTACTGAACTTACTTGAGATGAAAGGGCAATGTTTCGCCAGTCTCTGCTGGCTTTTTCAAGCCTGTGGGCTTCTCAACTCCGACAGAATCCACCAGAGGTCGCACAGGTCGCAGGTTGCCTTTCATCTTAAGTAAGTTTAGCAACGACTCATTAATTTTCTGTATATTATCGTCATACTGAATGAGTCATAATATAATCGATGAGTAGTACATAATGAAGGGATCATCAAAGAAAATCAACAATCTGTAGTTTACAGGTGAGTAGACAATCACCTTTTTATGGTCAGGTGGTAGGCTGTTCAGGAAAAGTGTTTCAAAATGTTATTCTAACTATGAATGATGGCGTAAATAAAATTCTGCACAGTTACTAAAGCACCTCAGCTTGTTTTGTACCAACTGACCTTTTCCAGGCACTTCTCGTCCTTGCCCTTGCACCAGAACACCATGAACTCAGCAGGTGGTCCATTATACTCCCATGAGAGCTTCACCTCCGCATCATTGAGCTTTACGGCAGAGACATACTGTGGCGCCACTGGTGCTGCAAATAGACAAACGAACAGTCAGTACAAAAAATAGTCTTGCCTCAGTTGGATCAATTATAATAATAATAAAACACACTGCTTGTCAAACTTCATTCATGAACCATTTACTACTTACCATAATGTCATAATTAGTGTCTAGCTTATACCTGCAAACCATGTTAAAGATCTTCCAAATAGTGTACAGTAAAATTTGACCCCATGGAAAGGGACCATAAAAATGCCAAATCCTACAGTACTGCTTGTTAAGTGATGAATTTGAGTGACCACGGTCACCGTAATTAAGCTTGACAAAAAGTGACTTTAAGGACTTACATGTATGTCAGAAATGAAGTCCTTTCTTTTTCATTAAATTCTTTCTTTTTCATTAAATTTTACTAAAAAGACATTGTTACACGATTCAACTAATCGCAGATTGGTAAATTTTAAAGTAAAAAATCCTACAGAATTTCTGCTTTCAGAAAATAAAGTAGCAAAGTTTGTAAGCCCACTGACTACCTCGATGTCATTATTTATTATCACAATAGGAAGTCCTCCAACTTCGTCATGAAAAATAACATTATTTTCTAAAGCGAAAGTCCAGCCTTTTGCCCAGTGTAGTGTTGTTGAGTTCGTAAGCCCTCCGAACGAAATGTCCTCATTCAAATGTCAAGCAATGTTACAGTGGTCCAACAGTTTGCTGTCATTCCCGTCAAATATCTATGCATCTTCAAAATGGCGCCATCCAAGAAAATTTTCTGCAATGTCACGATGTAAAATCAAGAAATTGTGGAAAACACGTCAATTCGGTACGTAAAGCATGATGTGCTGCGATTGAAAGTATTGGAGTCCCTTTTGATTGCATTCAAGAAGCCTGTTTGCGATGTGACCACCGAAGCTTAACAGGCATCTTGTTGGATTTGGATGAAGACAGAGCCTGATCAACTCTGTTGTCCCGCCTACTAGTGATGGTCTTGGTTTGGGGACGAAAACATTAAAGGAGATCAATGCCACCTGATTTAGTTAGACAGTCTTTTTTACCGTCTTAATCGGTCTATATACACATCGCCTCTTATACGGTCGACCTCATCTTGCTAAGAGGTGTCGCGTTAACCTGTGAGGAAGGTGAGAAACGATGCAGCGACGTCAGTGCTTTGTCTGCAGAGTGAATGCCGCTATATCGTAGTGCATCGTTCCCGCTTGTCCGAACTAAGAAGCTGCGAAGAAAGCGGGTATATTGTTTTTTCGACTTCCTCGAGAGCTTGAAATACTTAGGAAATGGCTCGTGGTAGTGAAGAATGAAATGTACGCTGTTAATAGCAAGTATGAGGCCGTAAAACATCTCCGTGCCTGTGGCCGGCATTTCGTCGACAGTGATTTCTCTGACTAATTCCGGCTTACCAAAGAACTATCCATACGTTCCGTTGCCTGTGCATGTTCACGGAGCCCCTCTATTTTTTCTTGATCAGTGTATTCCGGTTCGAATTGATAGCCTGTGAAACCTAACGATCTGATCCGTGAAGTCTTTGTTGGTTGAGCTCTTGACTAAGTCGGGATTGGCGCCGGACGAGTTGCCATGTAGACGTTTATTATTTTATTCTACGTTCTGTTTCAAAATGAATTGATCTCATCATGACCTGCAATGCTTATATAAAACTGAAACAAAGTCTGTCTAATTAGATACAATTTGTAATACCTTTGCAGTATTAGTGAGTGCAAATGTTGAGAAGCCAGCAATGAAGAAACCACTGCGTTACCGGCTTTTTATGCCGGCAACAAGGTAATTGACTGGGCACCGAGGCCGTGTGAGCCCATGCTAATTCAGTGTTTGCTGACAGAAAGCTGTTGTGAAACAATTACTCGATTTTATATGCTATGGTCACATGTTAGGGGAATCTTTATTTAGAAAAACAAATACATTATTCAAGTCATTGTTACTGTACAACCTTTTCCCTGACAGTCTGTGGAAGGGTAACCCGACTAGTCGCGGCCCCCGACAAGTAAGTAGTTATTTCAGTTTCGTGGCTAATTCCTATTATTTCTTTGGCTCACTATTATAGTCTTTTCCTGACTGAAGGTTTAGTTTAAAACTGAAGCTGGTTTAACTTCGTGCCAGTCCCGGCCGCCGCAACGGGCCTGATCGGGTTCCGAGCCACTGGTTGAAATAATAAGCGTTTTATATGTTTAGAACTAAAAAAAATCATAAGTCTAAACAACACAGTTCTAGGTTCTGCTGTCTGTATTTCACTGAAGAATACTTCAAATTTATCTCCGAACAGACCCCAAACTTCTGCTAGTTGTTAAATTGGCCTGCCAAACTTTGTAGGCTACAGTGTGTCCAAATACGAATAAATCCGTAACAGCGAAATAAAAGTCAACACGTTTTTATAAGAACTCGGTGTATTTTTAAGGGTTTTACATCGAAGTTTGATGATTTATTGGTGTTAAACGATGAATTCAAGCGATAACCTGACACCAGCAACCCGTGTTGTGAACTGCTGAACAGACTGCGTGTGAAACCAATTACGTCATTGGATAATTTCAACATCTCCATCTGCCGTCAGGTGTCAGGTAATGCAACCGAACGTGCCGTTATCGAGTAGAACTACTCGAATTAAATTGATACAAAATGGGTTGTTTCTTGGGTGGCATGCTCCTTTAAGGACAATAGGAGACCATCTGAAGATGACAGTTGAGCACAGTTTCATCAAGTGTTTAAAGTAAGTTCTAGTTATCGGCGAAGCCGTGAATTCCATGAATAGGATGGATGACACTTGGAAAGACAAGGGACATCAAGAGAGACCGATGTCAGCTTGGAAAGGCAGCATTGGGTTCAGCTCGGATTAGCTGTCCGTCTGAAGTGTTACGCCCAAATTTACAGAAAGAAAACCTCAGGAGAATGCAAGAGGAGTCTGGCGAAAGATCACAAGTGACAACGATCGGATCGAATGGGACTACCACTACAAACACCGATTTAGCATCAAGAACTGGTGTGTGTGGAAAAATTCTGACGAATGTAAGAGGGTTGAAGATTCACCAAGGCCAGATGAGCGAACAAAATTTCACCAATAGCCATATTGTGTCCTTCATTAATGGCATCATAGCTCGTGTATTCACCTTTCGAAGATCCCAAAACACAACATTATAGGCTAAGGTATTTAATAACTAACCTGTGCTATCACTGGGTATAATCAGGGATGAGGCATTGTTTGTGTATCCTCGATCTGTGCTTGCTCTCAACTGAACCTTGTAGGTGGTGTTACGCAGTAGATTCTGTAGCACACATGACCGACTAAAGCCAGCCCGTTCCACATCCACACTGTGAGTCACGTGATCAGGTTCACCCAATGGCGACAGAGTGATTTTCTGACCAATGATAACGCCATTAGCGTGTATCTGAGGTAAGCTCTAGAACATAAAATGCATGATATATTTTTTAGGGTTCAGCTAAATGCTGTAAGTCCAGACTTATTTAAAAAGGATAACAGAAAAAGGAAGAGCGACAAAAAAGAAAATGATACCACATTATCTAGACATTTCCTGGAGATATGAGATCCATTTGAATAAAACGACTTACTTTTAGCAATTGACGCTTGCGTTCAGTAAATATAGCTAGGATTATCACCATCCCAAGGGCAGAAAATATGGTACTTCTCCTTCAATTTGTTAACAAATTCGCACCCCCACACCATACCCAGCAGCGTGTGCGGCAATTTTCAAATCAAATGAATATGCTCCAGAAAATGGCAAGTCAACTTGCTGTCATATTTTGAAAGTTCCACCTTGTACTGAGTTACGATTTGCACAAAAGTTGCGTGAATATTTACCTCATAAATAAATGTACAGTTTCTCTAAATCTATTTGGCTGTCATGAAAACCAAAGTTGAAACTAGTCCTGGGCACTAACTGACGGATATTTGGTCTTGAATTTTCCTTATCATGATAGGACTATGTTGCAATGAATAACAAACAACAAACTGAACGTCGAAATTTAACAAAATTTAACCACAAAAAAAATTCAATTAAACAGTCATGAAAAATAATTCTAGCAAATTTGGTCGAGACTGACAAGAGTTCTGCTGAAGTCTGTCTGGAGCACGTACAAGTCACGAAACACTTCAGAAAACAGGGCTCATCAGGCATTAAAAATATTACCACTAAATACAACAAGAGCAACGCGGACCGTTGAAATACGCCCACGAATGCATCGCAAATGGTGTGCTTTTAGGGTTGTTTATTTGTATCATTCAAATGGCCACTAGATGGCGCAAAATACGCCGAATTTGTCTGAAAACCAAAAAAGGTCATGGTTTCTTTAAAAGAAAGTCATTTACTAAGTTAAACTTTAATATCAAAATTTGCCGAGGACTTTCTGAGAAAAAGAGGAAAACAAAAAACAAAATTGCCACTAGGGGGCACAGTGTTCATCGGATCCTTCTAAAAGTGGTTGTCTTCTCTTGTTAACTTCATACACGTGATAAATTTAATAAAGATCCTGCAGAGGGCTTAGGAGATACAGGACTGGTATGGGTGCAAAAAATACAAAACCGCCACTAGGGGGTGCCAAAGTAGTCAAAGTCATCAGAAAATCATCGGCAACCATCCCCTTCATAGAAAGTACATACATGCCAACTTTCATAATCATCCTTAAAGTGATTTGGTTGACAGAGGGACAAACGCCACAAAACAGACTCAAAAACAACAAAAATGGCCACTAGGTGGCATAAAAAACCTTGAATCAATCAGAAGATACATGGCTAGCGTCACCTCACTAATAGATGTCTATGTGCCAAATTTTATGGAAATCCGTTGAGTACCTTTAAAGATACAGCGATAAACGTAAAAAACTAAAATTGCCACAAGGGGGCACACCGGTAGACCAATCTGTCCGAAAGTTGTCGTTGTCTGTTGTCAATTTTATATAAATACATTTGCTAAATTTAATAAAGATCCTGTAGAGCGTTTAGGAGATATAGCCATGGAAGCAAAAACAAATGAAACTGCCACTAGGAGGCGCCACAGTAGTCGAAGTCATCGGAAAATCATTGTCAACAGTCTTCTTCATAGTAAGACCATACATGCCAATTTTCACAATCATCCTTAGAGTGGTTTGGGCAGTAGAGGAGCGGACGTCAAAAAATGACTCGAAAATATTTAAAATGACCACTAGATGCGCAAAACCCAACGAAGCAATCCGAAAACGGGAGGATAGCGTCAACTCATTAATAGATGCCTATGTACCAAATTTCATGAAAATCTGTTGAAGACCTCTGAAGCAACAGAGGCACACGTAAAAAACTAAAATTGCCACTAGGGGGCACAGCGGTATTCGGGTCGGTCCGAAACTCGCCGCCCTCAGTCGTAGACCCCATAGGAACACACCTGTCAAATTTCAATACGATCCTGCAAGGGGTTTAGGAGATACAGCCGCGGACGCCGGACGCCCAGACAGAGATGACGGCAATATGCGACCACATATAAATATGTGGGCACATAAAAATTAGCACAGGTCACTTTTCAGCTACAACAGAATGAACGCTTTCATACAGACTTAATTGATGAATTTCTTAAATAAATCAAATACAGATGCTGGAATTCCCTGCCATTAGCGACAGATAAGAAATCGAATGTAATGTAACTATTAAAACTAGTACAAATAAAATAACGAGCGTCGGTACAAAAATATATTAAAATATTCCCTACGTTTCGGGCGATGCGCTCTTTGTCAAGGGTATGATACAGACTGCCAAGTAGATTGGATAAAAATAAAAACGCACAGGTGACCACATGGTGGTATACTCTGTAACAATATCATACCCTCAAGAAAGAGGGCATCGCTTGAAACGAGGAGGATAATTATTTTAATATATTTTAGCAACGACGCTCGTCATTCTATTTTTACTAGTTTTACTAGTTTTATTATCTGCATTTCTTGGATTTCTTGTTAAGTATTTCATGTTCAAGAAGTACATGTCATGGAAACTTAAGGGTAGATTTAAGTAGTATATGCGAATTGATCGCATTGTGTGTACAGGAGATGTTAAGGGGCACATCTGAATTTCACTACGTTTGTGGTCCCAACAGATGACATTGAAAATCAACTTACCGGCCACATCATTGTGACTTTACAGTGGATGGCGTTGCAACCATGTCTGCGGTATGAGCCAGGTAGGAGGTCTGGTGATGCGCTGGGCACTGAAAACAATGAATGATCACCGCGATAAATTACGGCAACATCAGTAAATAGGTAAATAAAACAACAAGAATGAATCAACTAAAATTTTCGGATGTAATAATGTCCTTTGTCAACAGAAACAGAAATAAAGTAAAATCAAACACTATATGACAATTGACATTTAAGATATGGCGTAATGAATATGATACACTTTTGCGGAAAAAATTCAATGATATAATTTGATAAGTTTTTATGTTTAATCCATGAGGTTCTAGTGTATTGAGCTTATCTATCCAATATTGTTCTCTTTTCAGTCTGTGAGGGGTACTGGGGTTTTGGAGTTTTTCTATTATTTGTACAGAAAGATCTTGAATATTATGGGAAACATTGTGACCACTTTCAGTTATAAATAAACCACACCAGCCCTTTGAAAAAACACAATCTATAAGGGAAATTGAAGAGAGATTACAGTTATAGAACACAACTTGGTAAATATTCCAGGGTGCGAGTACAGTTACCATCAGTAGGAGTGGTTTTGACAGCGGTCACATTGTCGCTCCAGAAGCCCATTTCTTGCATCGTGTCCTTCACTTTAACGTAGGGTTTGGCCGATATGTTGACCTGATACGTCGTGTAGGGGAGAAGACCAGTCACTAACATATACTGCAATGGTCTGGATTGATCAATCTGCAACAAAGCGTCAGCTGCTACAGTTGGGTTGCATTTCGTCGGCCAAGGTTGTTGCAAATTGGACACTTGCAG
Source organism: Phoronis australis (assembly GCA_002633005.1). Classification (NCBI taxonomy): domain Eukaryota; kingdom Metazoa; phylum Phoronida; family Phoronidae; genus Phoronis; species Phoronis australis. The sequence goes on along the minus strand of NMRA01000226.1, from coordinate 66,500 downwards.
GAAAACAGTAATTGGTTTAGATACAGAGTGTACGTCTCTGTTCAGGCAGAACATTCAACATTCTAGCATTGCCAGACAATCATTTCAGCGGCGACCATTTCACTAAGTGTACACAAGCAAGGTAATAATACTCACCGTTTCATAAAATCTTGCTCAGACGGTAAGCAACTCCTTCTTCGGAAACATAACCGTCTGACAATTCAACGATCATAGAACTAACACAAAAACTTCTCATCACTATCAATACGCTCTAAGCAAGATAGCATACCTGCCTTTAACCAGAACGAGTGCCACTCTTTTTTTTCAAGTAAGCTTGTATTCATAGATGAATTTATTTAAAGTCCCAAATGAATGTATTATCTAGTAACTCTACCTAATACACAAGTGCCGTCTACACTTGACAAAAGTTGACACGGAACAGCTGACACCCAACAAGATGATCAAGCGCAAGTATGTCACAACTGACATGGAGCAAACTGACACCACGGTGACAAACATTTGTGACCCGTTTGTCAAGGTAGAGCAATTTGTGCCCAATCATCTTGCTCTGAAAATGCAAAATTGTGACAAGGAAGGGATCACCTCTATTGCACTTGCACAAAAAGGCACGTATACTCTGGTGGTCATTTTTGCACAATTTTTATGATTTGCCAGTCAGCTGTTCAGTGCCTTGTCTTCTAATTTGAACCTTGACTACTGTTCATTTTGTAAGGAAAATGTCAGAATATTACACACAGTTAACAGCCAAGACTGGGTTCAAGTCAAGACTTGGTTAATATATACAGTAGGCATACTGATGAAAGCGATAGTCATAAGCTGATCAAAAAGATCATTGAAAGCAAAACTCAATGTCAGGAATTATGCACACTTAGGGGAATTATGAGCACCATGATAATAACAACAACAATTATAACAATAATAATAATGATGAACTGGGACTCTCGCAAATTGAATCTATATGCATGAACACTCCACATTCCTGCCTACAGCTTCCACCTAGCCATCGTTTCCGAGTTGTGTGTGTGCCTGTGCATATGTGTGCGTGTGTGTGCGTGTGTGTGTGTGTGTGTGTGTGTGTGTGTGTGTGTGTGTTGTGCTGTGTCAAAAGTTAATGTCTGAATCTGACTAATAGTTCAACCATGGAACCAGCCAAATTCCAGCCATGTTTGAGAAACTTTTGGTACATGTTGAGATTGGATGCATAGTGGTTGGAAAGAAGTCCAAACTTGTGACATACTGGACAGTATGTGCCGACGTTAACCACTGACATCTTTGGGATAATTTTAATTCCACAACAATTACAATAAACGAGTAGAAATGATGCAAACCATTTAAAATAATATAGTATAAAAAACGATCACGGGATCTTACCAGAAATACTTATGATATGTAGCTAAAATGAAATAAAATCCTATATGTGTTACTGCATGAACGCATGCTCAGTACGTATAAACAATGCTTGTGGGACCATCCGCAGTATGCCTGGTGCTAAGTCTGGAAAAAGGTGAACAAGTGCAAGGAAGTTTTTACATAAGGTATCACAAGACCATCCATTCTTCATCAATATCTCTATTTGCATTGTGGAAAATTCAATGAGTCAGATAAGAACTATGCTATCTATGCCCACAAAGTGAACCTATTGTGCCGTAACACAGTAAGGAGCATCACAACAGTCATGTTGTCCCCAAGGTCATAAAACTGAACACAAAAAGATGTAGCATGTTTGTGGTTTGAGCAGCAGCTCATTTATAGAGTGAACTACTAAGAGAGGGATCCCACGGTGTCATCAAAAATGCACATTCATGTATGGTATAGCCCATACACACTAGGGTAATAGTCTGATATATAATGTGCCTGTATTTTGAGAACCATTATGACACCCTTTATTAACAGTGGAGGAAACTGCTTTGCAAAATCAGGCCAGGTTATATTGGACCATTACCACAATAGGCCTTTTGAAGTTACTATGCAAGGTCATTGAAAGCAGTTCTTTGCTCTTAGTATACAACTGGCCCAGTTGGACTGTATAACTAAACACAGCTTTAACAATGAAAGCCCTTGTGGTCCTGGCTGAGAAGACAATTTTTTAATATCCCCTGTAGATCCATGAATAGGCAAGCCAGGAATGTTATCACAATTATTCACCATTACAAGGAAACACTGTATTTGCCTGTCTATTTTATCTTAATTGAACTGCATGATATACATTAAAAGAATGCTAAACCGACAGTGCTTTTTATTTACAGTGTTTTTAGTGACTACTGCAGTGCATTTGACTCACTGAATTTTAGCAATGTGACACATTTGTCTTAAAAAACTGGACTAGAAGCAATCATAGTGGTGACTTCTAAGTAAGATGCAGATATCTTACGTACAGAAAATGGCACCTACAATAGAAGGAAAATATTTGACCTTCAGTTCACAGCGCATGTTAAAGGAACATTTCTTTCATATTAGCTTATATATGCTATAGGCTAGTTAATAGCTGAAACAATTTCAACATGATCTTAATGTCTTGATAGTACTTGATGTTTGCCATTAAAAGAAAGAGAAGTCACCTACGGTTGATATGAAGTTGAACAACTTTTCAGCTGTTGGCTCTAACACTGACAAAACCATTGCAGGGGCGTAGGAAGGGGGTACATGCGTCCTAATAATTTGCAGCTGACGGGGTTAAACATGACAACCATGGGGCTGAGCCGCTGAGGGCAGTCGAGAAGAGAAAGATAGCCAAACAAGGCCAGAGAAAGTTATCATCTTTGTGTCAACAAAGTGCATGATTTATCCTCTGAGGGTCCTGGCCAGGTCATTGTTGTTAGGGGGCCTAATTTTTGCAATATAGATCAGCTAAACACACTGTCTTGAAAATGTGCACTTAATAATTCATTGTGAAGCCCATTTTTGTGGAGCGTATCAATTCACTGGATTTTTAAATTCAAAAGGACCATGTTGCGATCAATGCAAAAGTATAAATCTCCAGGTGCCCTCTTTGGCAAGGGATAATGGAGTCATCTTTTGCTCTCTTTTTTGATTTTTCTTGAAATTGCATATCACTTGATGAAAATTGATAACTTGACAGATACATCAAATGCTTTAAATTTCTTATTTAGGAGCCCAACCTTTAAAGGGGGTCTATTGATGGCATCCATGTGGCCACCCTTTCAGACGTGGTCCTCTTTTGGAGGGTGGTCTCATGTGGGACTATTACCCCTTTGCACTCTATACACATAATCTGACATGTCAAAATAAATAATCAAAAAGGGAAGAAGGTTAAATTCCAAATTAATCGAAAAAAAAAAACAAACCGATTAGGACACACAGCACAGCAGTATCAAGACATTCGACCCAATCAAACAAAAATATGAAAATACGTGAAATGGAAAGGATGAAAGTTTGAAGAACGTAAAGACCACTGTGAATTACAAAAAGTAATATTTCCTATGGTTTTATACCCATAACATGTAGATAATTTTCCAATAATATCATTCATGAGAATAATTCTTTTGAAGAGAGCCACAAAGGATTGTAAGAGACTCTCACATGTCCAACATGCTGGTGGTAGGATATTTTGATGACGGTGTGCAGAGTCACTTGTCTAACGGATTAAGATGCTCAAAGCAACGTACATGTACTGGCAAACACACATAAAGATTTCAGCTATTTTGGAGTTTACAATTTAAATCATAAACCAAAATAGCTACCTCTGGGGCGAATCAAAATACACGTTCAAACGAATGGATTCTTAAAACTTCTTTGGAGGGACCCCCAAATCCCAAGGGATGCCCCATTTCCCATGTTCCTCCCTCAAAAGTCTTTGAGCATGTCTCATGTGATTTCTTATAATAGCGAATTTGTTGGTTTCTGATTTACATGATGTATATGTATCTATGAAAATCAACTGATTGATAGTCAGATGACTTTTGACAACAAGAAACTAATCTGCTATGAAATGGTGATGTCAACTTAGTTGCAGGCTGACGGGAACATGTGATCTATCATCCAATCCCCAAATAGCAAAGTACACTAAACAACTTCTGCCTATCTGAAATAAGTGTCAAAGATAATGATATAGTTCTACAAGGTGTGCAAAAACCTTCTCAAAATTCAAATGACAATAAATGAACTTTTTATTGTCGACTTACCGGTAATAACCAGATAAGTGGTTTAAATTCACAAACCAGAGAATGATCAAAAAGGAGATTAAATATCTTTGCACTTTTAAACAAAGCGTAACCAAGCAGTAGGCTCGGCGCAGAATCTGATGCACGGAAACTGAGTCTGAACTTCCGGCCTTTAAGTGTGACCCTCTGCATCATTTCTCCCTAACCACAAGCCATGAGAAAGTGGGCTACCCCCGTTTCAATAAGGGATTTCGAAACAGCCCCAAAGGCAGTATGAGATCCTAGTGACCTCACCCTTTCAAAACCACCAAAGCATGACCCGTGACCTGAACTTTCCACAAACCGGATCAGAATAAAATGAATCTTGACCGTAGAGCCATCGCAGTCGAATAAGTACAAACTGACCAGCGCGTCTCAATTGCATCCTCAGGATTTGCCCCACACCTATGGCGGAGGTGGGGGTCGGTACACACGCGGGGGATGTTGATTTGGTTTGCACCCCCTCCCCAACAATTGTTACTTTCTACGGGCCTGTATTGAGTTTTACATACTCTTGCCACCAGCTTACGGAATGATCTGTTAGACAAGTGTTAATTCCATTGTTGCAAGTAAACAATTAAGACACAGTGTTTGTGTGGTAGAGTATTATAGCTTTTTAACTACTAATGAGTAAGAAAGACATTATTACAGATTGAGGTCACACAAAACGCATTAGGTCACAGGAACTCCGCATGGACTTACCCACTCAGTTAACGTATCAGAAGATATGTTTATATAAGTCTGAAATTCAAACTATCAAATACAAAAAGTGTTTTGGTTAAGAAACTCCTTGAAATGACATGTCACTAGATAGGGCGATCAACATTTATTACCAACTGTGATACTAGTTTCCGAACAGCTACGGGTAACCGAAAGTGTTTAAGACATGTAATGCTCACCTGCCATAAAAGTTCAAGAATTGTATACGAGTACCCAACATACAGAAGTATCACGTGAATAAAATATCCATAGCTCATAAAATGATAAGATTGTGGGGCAAAGTCAACGTTATAAATTTGCTGTTGAAATGCAAGATTCATCCATGCAATATATGCTCCTTGCTCACCTGAATTTTCCTGATGACTGGGGTATATTGCGATTTGAGGTAGAGCATAAATATCTGAGGTTTGAAGTTGTTATCCACCTCCCAAGTAACATTGATTGATGTGCTGTTGACAACACGGATGACAGCATTCCTGACAGCTGCTGGTTTTACTACAACACATCGTATTCAACGAGCAATGGATGACCAGGCAAAACGTGGCAACTTAGCAATATAACAACAAGTACTACTAATAGCAGACTTTTCATAATGGCGCTTCCTAGAGTAACGAGAGCGAGAAAGCGACTTCTGCTTGATCCTGACTCAGATTCGGTGGACGGAAATTCAATAACTTCATAGTGGTTCATTAATTTGAATGGAGAGGAGTGAATCGCACACTCAGTCCACCCATTGTTTGATTAGCTTAAGGTGCCCAATTTATTTTAGCTTTTTCATATAGTCTGGGATCAACATTCATCCGCTTTTATAAGTAGCAGTCAACATCTATGCAGCCGTGCTTTCTTCTTTGCAGTGGGAAATGTTATTGATGTCCTTCGTCCATGGATAATTTGAGACGATTGCCTTTTTCCTTAACCCATTACTATATCCCAATAAGAGCAGTGGAAATTTGCTGACTTTATGATAGCAGGAAAGGTGCTAAAGCCGTGTTTTTTCAGTTACAGTAGACAGAAAGCTTCTGTCCACATTACATGGGTGCTGAACACCTTTCCATCAAAGATCTGGTTGCCATCTGGCGGAACAGCTAGTGAATTTCAATGTGGCGTGGCTATTTCTAAAGTCAGCCGCGACTAACTGTCCAATTATTTTTTATTAGACTCCGTTTCAACTCTGGCTAAATCTCAACAAAATCTTGATTTGGTGTTGCTCCATCCACGTTGTCAAAATGGCGACAATCGACTGCACAAGGCCATAACAAAAGTTCAACAAAACCAGTGTTTTATTGTGCAACAAAAGTTCGACTAAACAGACAAATAATTCTAACAACTGAAGATGTTTATTCAAGATTGGAAGTGTTCTGTTGAAGTCTGACTATTTTGAAAACAACTGTATCAGTCTGCAACTCAAAATTCCACACAGACAAGAATAAAATGTGCCAATGACAAATTTTAATCGCTAAAGGAGCAGTGTTTAAAAACATTGAACTGTACAAATTCCTCAAACAGCACATCACCTGCTAAAAATTTCAGTTACTGCTCTCATGAACTCAGAACAAACACACAAATTGTTAATAGATAGATCTTACCAATCCATTCAGCGTGCACAGGTTCTGTATATTCAGAGAAGACGCCCTTTGGTGCCAGACTGTTGGTCCCTCTTACTCGCATCCCATACGTGTAGTTGTCAAAGAAGCGAGTTTTGTTCTTGTACGAGGGGCACAGGTGCCTATAACTCTTAGCCCAGTAGCAGTAACCATCACCAGCCACAGGACAATCGTGGCAGGTTTTTGTTCTGAATGACGTGAACAAAGCCAAGGTGTATCAAGAGTTGCAATACAAACAGTTGAAATGCACCCTCGACTGCACAGTAAGCGATAAGGTTCTAGGGGTGGTTAATGGTCTCAGAAACGGTCATTAGGATGTGCAAAGTAGGTCAAACCCACTCGAAAATGCAAAGGCCTCATCGCCTCTCTAATGGGAACCTATAGCTTATATGAAACACTTCACACAAATCCATCCAGAAACGCAGACAGAGAGGCAAACATAAATAAAAATGGCGTACAGAATGGAAAGAAGTTATCGATGCTTTAATTTAACCTATTTGTCAAATTTCAGGAAAACCTGTCAAAAACACCAAAGATACAGAGAAAGGTAAAAAAATAAATTGTCTTTAGGGTGCACAGTGGCAGTTGGATCCATCTGAAAATCATCATCGTCATCCATTTTCACATAGAAATACACTGGCCAACTTTAACTAATTTGCAAAGGAGTTTACAAGATATAGCTTGAGATGCAGAAAAGCTTCACTATAGGGGGCGCCATAGTTGTAAATTTTCATATTCATCCTTTGAGAGGCTTGGATGATAGGAAGGCGGACAGCAAACTCAAAAATGATAAAAATAGCCACTAGGTGGCATACAATGCATTGAATCCAACCAGAAATGGGAAAGCTTCATTGTCATTTTTATAATAGTGCTATTATACTTAAATTTCCTAAATATTCATCAAGGAACTACGAAGATACAGAGGAAAACATGAGAAACTAAAACTGCCACTAGGGGGCACACCCGTGCAAAAGTTATCGTTAGCCAGTATCACATTGAAAGATACTTGACAAATTTAACAGAGATTTTGCAAGTGGTGAGTACAACTGTGGACACAAAAAGCTGCCACAAGGGACTGCCATGATAGTAGTCAAAACCATCCAAAAATCATTGTGAGCTATGCTCCTAATAATTTTTTCCAATACAGGCAGGAACTTCACATTTTGCAGACTGTCAGTTTTATGCATTGAGGTGAAGTTGGACACTTTTGAATGCTATTGTTTTCAGCAACAAACAAATGACTCACTTTCAGAGAATGAAAATTTATCACAGTGTTCTCAAATGTCAAAGAAGTCAATTTGCTACTAACTTTCTTCTCGAGTTACTAAGCAATCCCTTTATGTTGGTATAAAGCCAAAAAACTTTTACTGGTCACGTTTTTATGAATTGAAACCCCAGTCTAGTAATGTCAATACACAAGCAGATATTGTCACTTGATGTGCCGTAGTGCGAGTACATTTTTCGGGACGCCGTGCATATACGTCATGATTTACGAATATTTTGTTGAACGGATGGCAACTAAGCGTTGCGCGAACACTTGAGAGATCGCAAACGACAGCCAGCTGCCCTGTGTAGCGGGTTGCAAATCAGCCATCCTGCGCCATCTTCTGTCACCGTTTCAGGAAAAAAACATTTGCCTGTTTGTATTACAAATGCCAGTACAGAATACATACCTTTCCATGCAATACTCTATAACATATTCAGTACTTGGCAGCCATGTGTCCCGCCCTCTGTCAAAGGTACAGTTCATAGACATCCAGTTGTGTACCATACATTTTATTGACTTAGCATCCACTTTGGTTGGAATATCTGGTAGAAGCAAAGACAAAAAACAGACATTTAAGGTGAAAGTAAGCAGATTTGTGCCAAGAATAACTGAATAAAAGGGCACAGAATTGTCAGTCTTGATGGCTGAGCGCGAGTGGAATTCCTCATCGTGTCTGCTGAGCGTGAGTGGAATTCCTAATCAGAGTAGTTGGAATCCCCGCCACGATAAGGGGAACTGAATTTTGTCTTGCTTTTCTTTTGGCGTGAGCTGCTATAGATCGTCTTAGCTGGAATTACCCAGGGTTCTATCTTAGAGCAAAAATTCAAATATGGTGCGCGTGTTTTGTTTCCTAATTTCCTCTGTTAATTCCCAAAAAAATTTCATAATTGATTGCAAAATAACAAAAACAAGAGCAACGCGGAGCGTTGAAATGCGCCCACGAATGCATCACAAATGGTGTGCTTCTAGGGTTGTTTATTTGTTTCAAAAAATAGCCACTAGATGGCGCAAACATCCAATCCATCTGAGAACGGGAAAATGCCACCATAGAAAGCTATTTACCAAATTTCATAAAAATCTGTCAAGGAACTTCAGAGAAACAAAGAAAACGAAAAAATGAAATTGCCACTATGGGGCACAGCGTTCATTGGATTGGCCTAAAAGACGTTTGTTGTTAGCTTCATAAAAATGCAGTAACTAAATTTAATAAAGACCATGCAGTGTGTTAAGGAGATGCAGCTATGGGTGCAAAACAAAACAAAACTACCACTAGGAGGTGCCACAGTAGTTGAATTCGTTATAGTCAACCGCTCTCTTCACACCGAGAACATACACGCCAATTTTCAAAATCATCCTTAGAATGGTTTGGTTGACTGAGGGGTGGATGCCAAAAAAACATACTCAAAAACAAGAAAAATGGCCACTTGGTGGCACAAAGTACCTCGATTCCATCCGAAAACGAGAGGATAGCATCATCTCACCAATAGATCCCTATATTCCAAATTTTCTGAAAATCTGTTGAAGACCTTTGAAGATATAGAAGTAAACCTAAAAAACTAAAATTGTCACTAGGGGGCACACTGGTAGTCGGATCCATCCAAAAGTTGTTGTCATCCGTTGTGAACATAATATGAATACACTTGCTAAATTTAGCAAAGATCCTGCAAATGAGCGAAAAAAAACAAAACTGCCACGAGGAGGTGCCACAGTGGACGAAATCATCAGAAAAGCATTGTCAGCTGTCCTTTTCATTCAACATACATGCCAATTTTCCCAAACATCCTTAGAGCGGTTTTGTTGATGAGGGGTGGACGTCAAAAAAAGACTTGAAAACAAAAAATGGTCACTAGGTGACGCAAACTTTCAATCCATCCAAAAATGAAAGGACAGCATCATCTCACTAATAGATGCCTATACGCCAAATTTTATGAAAATACATTGAGGACCTTTGAAAATATAGGTAAGCATAAAAAACCAAAATTGTCACTAGGGAGCACACCGGTAATCGAATCTGTCCGAAAGTAAGCTCGTGCCGTCCCACCCATGAAAGGAACATATGTGCTACATTTTATGAACGTACGTCTACGAGTTTTAGAGATAGAGCAGTGAACGCCGGGCACTGGATGGACGGATGTCAGACAGATGCCGGACGGACGGAGATGACGGCATAATGTGTCCACATATAAATATGTGGGTGCATAATAAGTAAATGTTCCACTACGCAACAACTTATGATTCATGATTTCCAAACAAGGTGCGAAACATTTACAAACAAGGTGCAGTTTTTATGTGCCAAAAAGAAAAAGAAAAATAGAACACGGATGTTTTCAAGCCTTCTATTTAGATAGAATTTGATCAGAAACGGTAATTACCTTCACTATATAATCTAATGAATAGAGTTACTCTATTGATGACTTGAGCACTCTAATGAGACTGGGATGTGGATAGAATATGGTCAGACACTGGAGCAATTCAAAAGATGAACAACTAATTCCTGTTATACAGTAACTAGTGCCCTATTCTGGCTCTGCGGTGATTACCCACCATGCCCTGCGTTCGTCGTCGTCTGTTGTTATCTTCATATAAATACACTTACTAAATTTAGCAAAGATCCTGCAGTGGGTTTAGAAGATACAACTATGGGCGCAAAACAAAACTACCACTAGGAGGCACCACAGTAGCCAGACACCATAATCAAAGGTCATCTTCACACTGAGGACATATATATTTAATATATATTTTCAAATGATTTGGTTAATACAAGGTTGGAAGCCAAAAACAAGATTTGAAAACAGCAAAAATGGCCACTAGGTGGAGCAAAATACCTCGATTCCAACCAAAAACAGGAAGATAGTCACCACACCAATAAATGCCTATATTTAAAATTTTATGAAAATCTGTTGAGGACCTTTGAAGATACAGAGTTAAACGTAAAAAACTAAAATTGGCACTAGGGGGAACAGCAGTAGTCAGATCTGTCCAAAAGTCGTCGTCATCCGTATTCAACATCATATAAATACACTTGCTAAATTAAGTAAAGATCCTGCAAATGGCTTAGAAGATACAGCCATAGGCGCAAAAAAAAAACAAAACTGACACTAGGAGACACCACAATAGTCGAAATCGTCGAAAAATCATCGTCAACCGTCCTCTTCATAGTAAGCACATACATGTCAGTTTTCACAATCATCCTTTGAGCGGTTTGGTTGATAGTGGGGTGGACGCAAAAAACGACTCGAAAACAGTAAAAATGGCCAGTAGGTGGCGAAAACTACGTCCAATCCATCTGAAGGATAGTGTCATCTGACTAATAGGTGCCTACATACCAAATTTCATGAAAATCCGTTAAGGACTTTTTAAGACACAAAGGTAAGCGTAAAAAACTAAAATTGCCACTAGGGGGCACGCCGAAAGTTCGCTCATGCCGTCCCATTCATGAAAGGAACATATGTACCAAATTTCATGAACGTATGTCAAAGGGTTTTGGAAATACAGCAGCGGACGCCGGAGATGACGGCATAATGTGCCCACATATTTATATGTGGGCGCATAGCAAATGACTCCACTCAGAAGCAACATATAGCCACCCAACATTCAGAAAACTAAGCTCAATTATACTGCATTTTTCTATGTACGCAAAACAAGAGATGAATCCAGGATGTGGAAATACACCAACACCAAAAGGCACTGGGAATTTAAATTACATAAAAATTCTTGCTGCAAGTGTCCCGCAAGTGTCTAGCATCACCAAACACACCCCTGTTGTCAGCATTCTACCAAAAAGCCAGACAGTCCACATGGGCAAAAAACAGCTCTATTGTCAAACCAGCATAATAATACATGTCGAGTACTTACATCCTATCTTAATGAAATTGTTGACGACTCTTGGGATTTTCTTGTAAATACACCTGTAAAAGCCTCCATCTTTGACCGTTGCATTGTCAATAATCAACATAGCTGTGCTACTGTTTACTATACTGACTCTCCTGTCGAAAGGTAGGAATTTAGTTCTGTTGACCTCGAATTGGAAGTTATCTTTGTTAAACCCCTCACTACATGAGGGCGTTGAGGTATTAATGCGACATGTCAGGCTCAGTTTACTGCCAGCTCTCAACACGTACTGATTCGGGTAAACATCTGCAAGAAAACGAGTAAAGTGAAAAGAGTGGATATTCATTCACATGCTGAACACAGGTAGAATACATGTACAGCAGTTTTCAAAACAAACCGGGCAATGTGGAAATTTGACTAAACATCTTTGTTTATCTTTTTACAAGAATTCATCTAAATTCTGGCTAAATCACAACAAAAACTTATCAAGGTCATGTGCTGCAAAAGTTTGACAGACAAAAAACGCTATTTATTACAGCAAAAATCCGGATAAACTGCCAAATAATTCCAGTAAGACATTTGTCCACGTTTAACAGAGTTTATTTTCAAAACTACAGATTATCCTTTAGACTGTTTGCGATGCAAGACAATATAATTCACTACAATCAATAGAGAACGGTTCCTTAATAATAATAATAATAATAATAATAATAATAAACTTTATTTAAAGAGAGTAAAAATACAATGAATGTAAAACATGCTTCAGCCAAAGGCTAATATCCAGCATGGTCTTCTGCAGCAAGAAATTAAATTAATTAAATTAAGTTAGATAAACAGATTAAATTAAGATACAATAAGATACATTAAAAATAGTATTTACAAACTGGATAAACAAATTGAATTAAAGATAAATAAATAAATAAAAATGGTAAATAAATTGGAAAGACAAAAAGGAGGGACATCTATGACGACCACAGGTAACTGATGAGGTGGTGTCTGAAATTATCATAACAGTCAGCATCCTTAAGACTATTAGGCAAATTGTTCCACTGTTTGATGGTCTGAATAAAGAAGGACTTAGAATAAAACGATGTTCTGTGTCTGGGCAAAACCAAATTGTTTGAGGCAGAAAATCTTGTCCTGATCTGGTGGCTATTTCGAACAAGTACGAGATTATGAGATAGATAAGTCGGTACATTACCGTGAAAGCACTCATGCATCATACACAGACGCTATATATAAAATATTTGTCAATATTGAGCCACCCCTGTCTATTAAACATATGAGTTGACGGAGTGTCAAAAGGCACACCTAGAACAAGTCTGGCCACCTGCTTCTGAGCCTTCAATAAAGAGGATACTAATATTGCATTGCATCCTGACCATACTGTACTACAATAAACGAACAGAGGGAATACACAAGCGCTGAAATATTGCAGATGCCCTTCTGTGGGAAGAAATGGTGATATAAGCCGATAAAAAGTGTAATCAGGTGCATAACTGTGTCCCAAAAAGAGACAGAAGATCTGTGAGAACGTCAAGTCGAGAGATCATGCATGAAATTGCATAAATGCCTGCACTGGGTATGAAAGACTATAAAGAAGCATAACACCATTATCAAGTGGTTGATATAAAATGCCTGCACTGGGTATGAAAGACTATAAAGAAGCATAACACCATTATCAAGTGGTTGATATAAAATGAATTATGTATCATATCCAGTCAAGTAAACATTCAGGGCATTAAAGGTTGAGAAAATTAAAAATCACATGGTGAGAGTTAAGATAGGTAGAGGATCCTAGAAAAATGTCCAAATTCGGCTGACATCAGAACTCAGAAATGGCTGATCAGATTCGTGTGAAACATTTAGAGGATGCTGTGCTTTATGCAGTTCTTAAAATGTTACTCTTTAGCGTGAGGGTCTACCAAAAATACGACTTTCATCATTTTTCTGAAAAATTCGAAAGTTGCATGAAACAAAAACGAAATAATTTCGAAACTTGTAAACATTGTTTTTGAGATATCATTTCAAACATTTATATCAAAAGGAATTTGGTCGTGTTAATGTTAACGACATCTTGTTATGTAACTTGTTTTGATAAATTTTATTCAAAAGCAGTGTTCACGTGACAAAATTAATGATGGACTGCTTAATAAAGTTAAAAACTTAATAGTTAAAAAGAAGTCCTACAGACTTTCTACACACACTGAATACTTAACAAACACCTCAACCTGAAATATCACAACTGGAAACCAACAAAAGTTCTTCCACTAACCTGGAATGCATTTGGTTGTCACGTAAGAACGTAGTGAAATGCTTAAAAACACAAGCAATATCTCCAAAGACTGCTGCCGTGTAACCATGACAACTTCTGATGCCGTGGTGGCTCTATGGCAGTTCTACGGAAACATCGACGTCAGTTTCTGTAAAAAAGGATAATAGTCGAATATAACATGCGAGTACTTTGAGAATCATTTTTTTCCATTGAAATATCGGGTATCAAACTGCTTGACAAAACACGGACATCTTATATCCGACTGCGGGAAAAATAATAACCAACATCTGTGATAGTTTAAGGTAAGCATACACTAGAAAATGACTTTATATTCCAAAGACTTTAAACGTGTATTTGCACATTCCTAGTGAACATCATCTACACTAAACAAAGTGCAGTTGTATTCATTGACAACTTGTAAATGTGAAAAAAAGCTCTGCAAATAGGTGACCTTGGCACAGATGTACCTAGGGGGCTCACATTGACTGCATTATGCAGTGTTATTCCCCAACACCACATCACGAAACTTATTGGTCACCAGTGAGGGATTTGCGCCGGATCATTTTCGACAAAAAATTCGTTCTTAAAAATATCTGGCAATTTCCAACGTACTTCATATGTACATCGTCGTTATATGTTATGCACTTTAAAGACTTTATTTCTCCTCAAAATCCCATGAAAATGACTGAAGAAACGTACAAGACACTATTATTCTTCAAGAATAAAGAAATTCTATTCTTAACTAATTATTCAAAATAGTGCCCTGTTTTCACACAGTTTTAAACTGGTGATTTTAGAAGCCACTCCAATATAAGTATTTCATTCAACAGTTTGTGAATTTTGGAACAGTGTGCATCAATGTGTGCTCATGTCATACAACTGAGATTGTTATAGGATTCTTTAGTTGTCATGTTTTATTATTACTTGTCAGCAAGTTACAAGAGCATCTAGAAGCATGTTGAATTTTTGAAAAGCAATCTCAGGAAGTGGATCGTTCAAAACCGCTTTCCTTAACTACTGCAGGGCAATACAACAAATAACATCAAATGAAGCATGCATATAACACACAATTACTTATAATTAACAAAGACTCTGAAGACAATTTACTGACAACTTAATTTACACATAACCATGCAATTCTGCTGTGTTTAACTTGAGCTTGCCTCACTGGCAGCCATTTTGAGAAAATTAAAGGTATATTCCTGAGTCCTAAATGGTGTGATGTCACCTACGGTGAGCTTATCGCGAGCAGTGAAAAAGTTCACAGTGACCAAAGAGTGAAGTTAGAATTCTTCAAAAATCTGTCTCAATTCCCATAGACATACTTCACAGGGAATATCCACAGAATGGATCGCTGAACAAAGTAAGTACTGTACTGTGTAAATTATATTTTTAAGTGTAAAATGTATTTTAAGGAGGTGTAAACTTCTTTCCAATGGTAGCCAGAAATTACACTACCGGCATTTAAAATACGCATAGATGAGGCTGAAACATTTACATGGCCTAGCTGCATATTGTAGCCCCAATGCCACTGCACCTATGTTATTTTAAAACAGTGTTTGAAAAGTGATGAGTTCTTGTTTACCCAAAAACCAATTGGCACTTACAAAAAATAGTATTTTCAGCCAATGTTCAAGTCAGAGTAAAATATCAGCTCACAAATGTAGACAATGAACTATCAATCACGTCAAAAAACCTTCAGAATGATCTTGTTGCATAGTCATTCTAAAGGGTAATGCCAGAGAACTGTAGGCTCAAACAAAACAATTTGACATGATTGCTTATCATATCCATTTGACTTTGACTTTTGGAAGAAGACCTATATCTTTGAACCGACCCATGACACTGACATAAAATGTAAATATCATACAGGAAGATAACTTCTGTTTAACTTTTAATGAAACAATGAAAAAATGATGAATTCTCAAGTGTGTCGCCTTTATCAATGCAGATTGACTCCGATACTACGGCCTTCTTCTCGTGATTCTTTGTCTCAGGACATTACGTTAACAGTAAAGTTATTTTGTGGAATCTTATCATCAAGGAAGCCCTAGTCTAAACAAAAACCATGAACTCGGCAATGAACTGCCCAATATATACCTGTAACTTTGCAAACTGTCCAACCAAAAACAAATTTCAATGAATGAGAAGAAGCATTTAAATATAATTTATTCAAAAAAATCAATGATAAGTACAAACACTGCCAGGGAACGGTTACCAGCAAAAATTGTGATTTGATTGTGAATACAACGATTCTGCTATCATCAGTTATCTTGAACTGTTGAACTGTAACATTAATTACCAGTAACTCGATCAAATATGGACTCATTTTTGTTAAATCAACATTATCAAATGTCGAATTTTTTGCACAGGGACAAAAATTAAATTTTGGTGGTAATGCCTAAAATAAAACTGTGTGTCATTGAGTTGACAGTAAAATACATGTAAAAAAATGTTTCCTTAGTAACCTAACCAAAGATTCTTTCATTTATAAACAAAAGCATTTTTTCAACAACACTTATAACATGCACCTACAATGAAAGGTGAAAATTAAGTAACAAAATATCCAACTTACCTATCTCAGGTGAGTGGGCAAGCAAGGTAAGGAAAACCTTAAGTACTTAAGAGACGGCGTCATAACAGGATTTGAATTCCAGACAAAAATTCACTGTGTGTTCCGTTTCAAACTGAATTATTTTCACCCAAACCAATGCTTACATAAAACTGAAACAAAGACTGTTTCATTACATACAATTTGTAATGCCTTGGAGTGTTCGTGAGTGCAAATGTTTCCAGAAGCCAGCAACGAATAAATCACTTCGTTACGGGCTTAAGACTTTGCAATAAACTGATTGACCGGGCACCAAGGCCGTGTGAGCGCATGCTAATTCAGTGTTCCCTGACAGAAAGCTATTGTGAAACAATTACTCGATTTTATATGCTATGGTTAGATGTTAGGGGAATCTTTATTTAGATATTCATATATATTTTCCAATCATTGTTACTATGCAACCTTTGTCCTGACGGTTCTGTGGAAGGGTAACCTGACTTCGATGCCCCCGACGAGCTAGAAATTAGATTAGCAGGTTGTGGCTAATTCACCAAAATAATCAGGTGCCCACTATTTCTTTAGGCCCTTTCACACTGACTTAACTCGGGTCTGAGCGGAGCATCGACGTAAATAGCGCAGTTAACTGGACATTCATGCTGTCGTCATCGAAGCTATCGCAAGGTAGCGCTGCATGCTAATATTTTTTTCAAATGTGACAATTTGGGAACATTTACATGTGCTTATTGACATTAAACATATTTTAAATCGATTGGTTATTATTAGAGCAAAATATAAGCAGCTATTAGTGATAGCACTACCCTGTAACTGTTGATGATATCAGTGGCACC
Source organism: Phoronis australis (assembly GCA_002633005.1). Lineage (NCBI taxonomy): Eukaryota > Metazoa > Phoronida > Phoronidae > Phoronis > Phoronis australis. The sequence continues at coordinate 49,244 of NMRA01000226.1, read as the reverse complement.
TGGCGAAAACTCCGATTGGACCGAAGTTAACTGTTCATAATGCAACACAGCATCAACCCTGCACTGTTAAATCCATCTATTAACTGTGATGTTAACTGGAGCTGTTAACTGCAATCCAGGACCGGAGTTAAGCGTTCATACTGACCGCAATTCCGGTTCCCCAAACCATCGACGCGTCGACATTAGTATGAAAGGCCCTTTTGGCTCACTACTATAGTATCTTCGTGAGTGGAAGTTTAGTTTCCAGCTTTGGCTGGTTTATGTTCGTGATGTCTTCAGTCTGGCCATGATGGGCCTGATTGATTTCCAAGCCACTGGCCGGGATAGCAAGCGTTTTGTGTCTAAAATTACAAAACACAGCTACGTTGTCCTATCTGTATTTCAAAGACAAATAATTCGAATTTATCGCCGAACAGATCCCAAACTCATGCAACCGACCTTGGTAAATTGGCCTAACGAACTTTGTAGGCTACAGTACATTCAAACACCTAAAAATCCGTAACAGCGAAATAAAATAACAATAACTGTATGTAATACGTGTATTTGTAAGGGTTTCATATATCGAATTTTGATGATTTGTTGGTGTAAAACGACGAATTCAAGCGATAAGCTAACAACAGTAAGTGTGTTGTGAACTGCTGAACAGACTGCGTTCGAACCTCTGACGTCATTGGTTAATTTCAACACCTCCGTCTGCGGTCAGAAAAAAAGAGCTGTACTTGCTGTTATCTTATTCCATCTAAACTAATACAAAATACGGTAGGTTGTTTTTGGGTGGAATTCTCCTTTAAGTAACCCCAGGAAAGCTGGACATACGGGACCAATGTGGGTTAGGAAAGGGGTGATATTGTCATTGTCTGCCTAGCATGAGTTTCACCACTTCTGATTCCATTTGGAAACTGCAGAGTTCCCAGGTATAACCGAACAAGGTTTTCGAATGAAGCCATGATCTAATCAGTCTGACTAATGAGATGAAAGTGAACACAACATTACACAGAAAATTTACATCAGAAGACAAAACTTTAGAAGTTAAAAAAAAACAGTGTAGGTGGTCTGATGTCAATTGCGGTGCACCAGACGTTAGAAGTTAAAGGCGAAGGCAACCTTTTTTCATGTCATTTTAAGCAAAAATAGGGTTCGTTGATTATCCCAAACATATTTTTCACGTATTTACAGCTTTTCGTAATTTAATTAATTACTCGTCGTCTACTCCGGAAGTGACGTTTTGGGAGGCAAGAATTTCGCGCCAATTTCGTTTCATACAGTCTGAGTATGAGAGCAGGCGAGTCAGTCATTGTTCTACCTCGGTTGTAATAACTTCGGTCGTCGTTTGCTTTTGTTTACGAGTCAGTCAACATGCCACACTGTTGCTGCCTACCGAGATGTACTCATTATCGTCTCACGTACAGAGGAAGAACTGTCTCACTTCCCTGAGTATCCCGTGACACACTCCCGATGGTGACTTGAGTACCCAAGCTGCTTACATACCGCCGCTTACACACCTGGCACCTTCCAAATAGCTCCAATACAAGTCCACAATAAACTTATCAAACTTAGGTTCACAGATCTGTTCACTGGATGACGAACTGTCCTTTTCACTGGGTGTCAAACTGGGCCTGTATTCACTCCCACTACTCAACATCGCTGCAGGGCTGCTTACAGGCTCTGGGCTAGAGACAACAGCACACGGGGAATCACTGCTAGTTCCTGGAACTGCACGCTATGGGGTACGTTCGGAGGCATGGGTGACAGTAGATGAAGTGCCTCCAGTCACTGTTTATAGTAGCTACAGCTCGCGAGGCTTCTCGCTTCAAAAACGTACTTCTCGGGGGTGGCGATGGGGCACTGCCGGGAATCAACAGCGATGGTATGGAACCCTTGTTCAGGCGTTGTTTCGCAGGGACCTTCATCAATTCAGCATACATCTCTGTCGTAATCTGACGGCTGAAAATGCTTGCCACTGCTTTGTACGTTGCGTGAACGGGTAGCGCTGCGTTCTTCACACGAACGAGCTAGCCAAGTACGGCGAAGTGTTATCCTTTGGAAAGCGATGCAAGGTACCCAAAGCACGTGTGAGACAATAATGAGTACATCCTGGTACCCAACAACAGCGTGGCATGTTGACTGAGTCGTAAACAAAAGCAAACGACGACCGAACTTATCACATCCGAGGTAGAACAATGACTGACTTGACAGCTCTCACAGTCTAACTGTATGAAAAGAAATTGGTGCGAAATTCTTGCCTCCCAAAATGTCACTTCCGGAGTAGAGGACGAGAAATTAATTAAATTACGAAAAACTGTAATTAAGTGAAAAATATGTCTGGGATAATCAACAGACCTTATTTTTGCTAAAAGTGACATGAAAAAAGGTTGCCTTCGCCTTTATATAGGCTCCCGTGGTTCTGTTAGTTTCACGTTCAACATAAAAAACTCCCCCACCCCTAACCCCCAAGTAAATGTGAGTTTATGACATCATACATTTAAAGCATTGTCATATTACTCTAGTATGAACAAACATGCAAAAAACTGAGTGCTTCATCAGTGGGTTAAAAATGGCCAACAAGTAAATAAAATGTTTATCCAGGCAAAGAAATGTTATTTTGAGTAAAGACAGCTTGCTCTTCTTCAAAACCAACAAAATCTACAAGGAAAGTTAACGATCATCTTCGTTTAAACAATCATAATATAGCCTCCAATAATTGTCAATTTAGTTGGGCAAAGAAAACAAAAGTCGGGCAAAGATATTTATTGAAACGAGTGTTCCAAATTAACAGTTTTGCAAAGTGATCTCATTTGTGATAAATTTTCTCCGAACTCTTTGGCTGCGGGTTTTCTTAAAGCATTTTTCATCACAATTAAACATTTTCAATAAAATACTCAGGGAACAATTGTTTTCCTTGAGAAGATGTTCAACAAACAAGTTCATGGCCATTATCATGGGAGTCAGTAGTTTAGTATCATGCCGCAAAACCTACAAGACTTTCTTACTAATTAGCTTTAATCAGATCAACTCGTTACAACACTTGTCTTACTTAGTACATGTATGTGCTAAATGTACATGAAACAAGATTATCAATAAGAAAGCAGATGGTATAGTCTGAGGTCGTAAAGTCGTGAGTGCCCTAAAGTCGTAAACGATCTTATTTCCGCTTCTGCGCGGTACCGCGACATCTAGCGTTGAAGTTTCCAACGTTCCTCTGCTTACGAAAGTCAAACGATTACCCGGACATGTTGATACTCACAATATGATCTAATAATCAGTGAGTGGGTGGCTTTTTTACAAATGTATCCACATTTTTGTGCATTTTCAGGATATATTTTCGAAACTATAACATCCTTCAGATTTGCTATAACATGCACTCCAGGGGTGGCTGTAACAATGTATCAAAATGTCTCAGGGTCGATCAAGTTTTGTAAAGCCAAAGCAATAAAATACAGAGAGATAACTGATGCTGGATTCTTAGCGTTTTACATAAACAACCTCACTAAAAACGTCTGTACACATCGGAGCTGGATGCAAAACACGCAATAATTAATTTCAATTGAAACTGAATTAATAAACAATGCAATGTGTTTTTACGTCGTCCAGAGTAACTGTAAGCACTGTAGTTGATTTGTGTGGCCTTACTTCATGCATTTCCGTCTAAACCAAACGGTCACAACTTTAGGGCCTCATTCAAAATGGCCGGCGATATGAGCGAACGTTTTCAAAACTCTGCTTAGGGAGACAAACAAGGGTTAAGATTGGATAAACACGAATATTTGTGAAGGCAAATATAATGACCATGACAATCAGCTGCTTTTTATGCTTAGGTCACCGGTTTCTATTGCCACAGGCGTCCTCAGCTTCTGATCATCCCCAATACACTACATATAATGCTACCTGTAGTGTATTGAGGACGATCAGAAGCTGAGGACGCCTGTGATACCAACGAGTCTGAATAACCCGGAAATTCCGAAATCGGACGAACCACATAACTACCATTTCTATTCTTCAAATGTCAAATAAGCGAAACGTGAAGAAGATGCAAATAGTGACATTACCTAGATTTAAGTCCTGCATCCAATACTAACGTCGTCAGTTTGATTTTTAAGTCACTCTAGATGTCTAAACCTGTCATCCGCCACCTTATTTAATATCAACTCCAAACATAATTTCCGCAAAATTTCTAGCGTCCTCTGGTGGCCACTTCGCAGTTATAGAGTCACGGACCGTGGCGACACCTAGTGGGCGTGTGTGCGCCTACGAAATACGCGAGGCGTTGACTACGGACGATTTCAGTTTGTTAAATTCAAAATTGTGAAGTGTCTTTGCTTAAAATATTGAAAACAAAAAAAAAAAATATGAGCACTGCCATGGAAAATACACATAGGCAAAATCTAGACTCGGTATATCAAGAAAAAAACTTGGGCAGGATCGGTAATAACAATTACGAGAAATACATCATAAGCAAGAGTGTCTCGGTAATCAGAAGTAAACAGGTGAAAATAGGTGATTGGAGGGTGAGCAGATACAGAACATGTAGGATTTTGTCCAGGGAGGTGAGGGAAGTAATAAACATAAGACAGACCTGCTGAAGAAGAGGTACGAGCAAAAACGGGGGGGGCGACTCTCAACCAAAAGGTTGGGGGCGGCATTCTTTCCCCAATATTCCAAGTGTTAATATCAATTAATTATTGCAATTTCAGTGCACAAACTTTGTTTTAAAGTATAACTGAAAAATTAACAGACCCTCCCCAACTATATGTTTAAAGATCTTTGTTTCGAAAATACACTCTCACACTCCTCTCACACTCTTCCTTAGCTTAGTTTCATGAAATTCTGCAAATCGCTTTGTTTGGCAGAGATGGCGCCACCTTCTCTATTCAAAGGGGTTTGACGCACTATGCGGCATCTAAATGGATATTCTTGTAATTGTAAACATACTCATTGAAACAAACTTTTTGCAGTGCTATCGTGAGCGAATTTCAACGCTGCGCGTTGCTCTTGTTGACATCTGTGTTTACATGACAGCGTTTTCCCGTTCAGTGACTTAATTAACCAACACGTTGGGGGTTCTGAGTGTGTGATAACATCTAGTTAAGTTCTTTGTTAACTGCCAAGCACACTCTTTTGTCTGTTACGACAACAAGCAGGCCAATTATCTACCAGGCTTATTACAGACCACGTGTGAACACAGTCAAACTCAGAGTGAATCGGTGTATTCGGAAGGAATGGATTGTCGTAACTTCGGTTGCAGTTGGGCGATTTTTGAGATTCAAAAAATAAACATGATCACCATTTAACGAAGATTTCAATGAGAAATGCTATTGGTTTATGTTCAAATATGTTATAAAGTAACTTTTATGTTTAACAGCACAACCCAGTCAGGGTAGATGCGATTTTATTGGAAATTAGAGCAATTATCGAACAAAAGAGAGCTGGCTCTAAAACCCTGAATGCCAGAATGGAGTTAATCAGTCGTGTAAGATATTGGCTACAGGGGTAAACTTCCCAACTTGTTGTTGGGCAATAGACTCGAACAAGTTGGGAGCAACGGGAAAACGCCGTAATGATATTTACTTAACCCCTCAGGGTCACACTTTGGCGTGTGTAGTCCAACAACAGTTGCTTTGCCTCCGAATGGAAATTTTATTGCTTTCCTCAAAAAAGTGAGTTACGCCTGCCTCTATCTTCAGAGTTCCTTTGCGGATTTTCATTTAATTTTGCCGGACAGTGTTCTTAGAGAGAAGACAACGCATTGTTTTTAATAGGTTCAATGAATTTAGTGCCGCTTAATGGACATTTTTACGACCATATTAAAAACACTACTGGAATTGCATTGCAGTCGTGGGTGCATTTCAACGCTCCATGTAGCACTTGTTTTCAAGAAGCGGGTTCAATGAAACCATTTTTTCCAACACCATTAAATAATTTGGTTTACTCAAGGAAGACTGTAGTTCTTAATGACACTAATTTTGTGTCAGATATTATCTTATCACTTTTTTACCCACTTAGTATACAGCTTTTTGTACCAAGGCTAGTAGGAAGCTCATGCCGGATGGTGAACTCACAACTCAACCACATGATGGCGCAGGGTCTCATAGTTATGTACCTGCATGTACTCGAAATCGGGAAGTTATTTTGAACATTCGTATCTCTTTGTGCGTGTGAACTTAATACCACGAATCTATTAGTATTCTGTGCTATGATGGACGACTTTTCAGTTACTACTGAGCTTCAGGCCCGTAGCCAAGGGGTGGGGGTTCGCCGAACCCCCTCGGAGGGGTTATCTCTTCCTGGTAGAATCATGATGCATTCTGAAAAGGCCAAATCACAATTTCTAGGCTTCACAGTCCTGAACATAAATTTTAAGCACCGATTTGTCTGCACAACGTGACATTTACCGTCAGTTCATCAGTCATGCCAGTTTGTTTGCGTAATGCTCTGCCTGTTGAGAATTCGACTAGCCAATCAGAAACGCCGGTGTAAAAAAATTTACCGAGGAAAATTAAGTGATACCTGCGTGCTGGCGAGGCTACCGCCCCACCTAGCGGCACGCAGGGAACCAGCGAGTAACAAGAGTATGCGCTAAAATATGGAAGGGCTAAGTTCTCGTGGCCTGGCCTCTGTTACTGCATAGACTATAGTACATGGACCGCCAACTCCGTATACTTTTACTACAAAGAGGGGTCAGGCAGGGAGATCCATTGTCGCCTATATTGTTTTCAATTTTCATAAATGATTTGATTAATGATTTGAACAGTTGTAGCAAAGGTATCAATTTTGATGGATGTAATTTATCATGTCTGTTGTATGCAGATGACATTGTGATTTTTTCTGGTAATGAAGCCTATTTACAGGATTTACTGAACGTATTAAGTAATTGGTGTGCAAGGTGGCAAATGTCCGTAAATTTTTCCAAGACTGATGTGGTTCATTTTCGCAAGAGGGGACATGTAAGAACGAGTTTTGAATTCATTTTGTGCGATCGCATTGTGAATTTAAAAGAATGTTATAAGTATTTGGGTGTAACTCTGAATGAGTTTATGGATTTTAGTTTGACAGCTGAGATACTGGCGGACTCCGCGTCCAGAGCGTTGGGAGCTCTGGTGAGCAAGTACAAACATATTGGTAACATGGGTTTCAACAGTTACAGTAAATGTTTTGAAATGTCCGTAGCTTCAATTCTAGAATATGGATCTGGAATTTGGGGATACTCTCAATACTCCAAATGTGAAATGATCAGAACGAGAGCTCTACGTATATTTTTAGGGGTCCACAAGTATGCTGCCAATGCAGTACTTTATGGCGACTCGGGTTGGCCAAATTCACACTACAAACAACAGGAAAATATGCTACGGCTCTGGAATCGTTTAGTTCTAATGGATGAAAGCAGAATTGCAAAAAAAGTCTTTTTATGGGACCTTAAACATCGGAACTGCAACTGGTCAAGTTCAATATTTAAAATTATGGAGAAGTG